>CM051236.1:517744690-517929690 GCA_027917425.1 Gastrophryne carolinensis | reverse complement strand
AATGAAAGTCAATGGCACTTTTTTACTCCTGAAAAAAATATTGAACTTTTTACCTCTTTTTACTAGTAAAAAGTTCCATAAGAACAGGGGAGGTACATGGGAGGGGTCGACCTTGGGTTTTTACACCAAAACCCAGAATAGTCAAAATCCTGGGTTTTGGTCCACGTTATAGTGTAAGCATAAGAATGGCGCACCATGAGGTTAAAGCTAGCAAAGAGCTGCACCCTGCCCCCCAGGACATGTGGCGCTATGTGAGCAAAGCTTTGTATAGAAAACTATGGCCACATTTCTGCATTAAAGACATTTGTGCCACGCCCACCCGCTGCCCTGACCTGGGTGCTCGCATGTGCCCAGGAAGACGCAGCAGGCGGAGGAGCGGCGGGAGCACTGTCTCTGGCCCCACCGCTGTCATCGCTGCCTGTAAAAGACAGCGATCGCAGCCGCGGGACCGGGACAGAGCCCGCCGCTGCTTCTTACGGCCAGCTTCGTGAATGGGGTGGGCGTGGCCTGTGCTGACGCGGCGCAGGCCACGCCACCCCATTCACGGAGCCGATCGCCTCAGCGGAGCGGTGTCGGTGGAGAGGTGAGTCTAACTTTTTTTTTTTTTTACTTAAGCTGCACAGGGGGTGCCACACAGCCTATGGGAATTGGGGGAGGGGGGGATGCCACACAGCCTATGGGAATTGGGGGGAGGGGGGGTGCCACACAGAATATTGGGGGAGAAGGGGATGCCACACAGCCTATGGGAATTGGGGGGAGAGGGGATGCCACACAGCCTATGGGAATTGGGGGGAGAGGGGATGCCACACAGCCTATGGGAATTGGGGGAGGGGGGATGCCACACAGCCTACGGGAATTAAGGGGAGGGGGGGATGCCACACAGAATATGGGTGGAGAAGGGGATGCCACACAGCCTATGGGAATTGGAGGAGGGGGGGATAGCCACACAGCCTACGGGAATTAAGGGGAGGGGGGGATGCCACACAGAATATGGGGGGAGAAGGGGATGCCACACAGCCTATGGGAATTGGGGGGAGAGGGATGCCACACAGCCTATGGGAATTGGGGGGAGGGGGGATGCCACACAGCCTATGGGGGAGAAGGGGATGCCACACAGCCTATGGGAATTGGGGGGAGAGGGGATGCCACACAGCCTATGGGAAATGGGGGGAGAGGGGATGCCACACAGCCTATGGGGGAGAAGGGGATGCCACACAGCCTATGGAATTGGGGGGAGGGGGGATGCCACACAGCCTATGGGGGAGAAGGGGATGCCACACAGCCTATGGGAATTGGGGGGAGAGGGGATGCCACACAGCCTATAGGAATTGGGGGGAGAGGGGATGCCACACAGCCTATAGGAATTGGGGGGGGGGGGGATGCCACACAGCCTATACAAATGGGGGTAGAGGGGGATGCCACACAGCCTATGGGAATTGGGGGGAGGGGGGGGATGCCACACAGAATATGGGGGGAGAAGGGGATACCACACAGCCTATGGGAATTGGGGGGAGAGGGGATGCCACACAGCCTATAGGAATTGGGGGGGGGGGATGCCACACAGCCTATACAAATGGGGGTAGAGGGGGATGCCACACAGCCTATGGGAATTGGGGGGAGAAGGGGATGCCACACAGCCTATGGGAATTGGGGGGAGAGGGATGCCACACAGCCTATGGGAATTGGGGGGAGGGGGGATGCCACACAGCCTATGGAATTGGGGGGAGGGGGGATGCCACACAGAATATGGGGGGAGAAGGGGATGCCACACAGCCTATGGAATTGGGGGAGAGGGGATGCCACACAGCCTATAGGAATTGGGGGGGGGGGGGATTGCCACACAGCCTATACTAATGGGGGGAGGGGGATGCCACACAGCCTATGGGGGGAGAGGTGGATGCCACGCACCCTATACAAATGGGGGGAGAGGGATTGCTACACAGCCTATGGGGGAGAGGGGGATGCCACACAGCCTATACAAATGTGGGGAGAGGGGGATGCCACACAGCCTATGGGGGGGAGAGGGGGATGCCACACAGCTATACTAATGGGGGTAGGGGGATGCCACACAGCCTATGGGGGGAGAGGGGATGCTGCACAGCCTATAGGAATTGGGGGGGGGGGATGCCACACAGCCTATACAAATGGGGGTAGAGGGGGATGCCACACAGCCTATGGGAATTGGGGGGAGGGGGGGGATGCCACACAGAATATGGGGGGAGAAGGGGATACCACACAGCCTATGGGAATTGGGGGGAGAGGGGATGCCACACAGCCTATAGGAATTGGGGGGGGGGGATGCCACACAGCCTATACAAATGGGGGTAGAGGGGGATGCCACACAGCTATGGGAATTGGGGGGAGGGGGGGATGCCACACAGAATATGGGGGGGAGAAGGGGATGCCATACAGCCTATGGGAATTGGGGGGAGAGGGGATGCCACACAGCCTATGGGAATTGGGGGAGGGGGGATGCCACACAGCCTATGGGAATTGGGGGGGAGGGGGGATGCCACACAGAATATGGGGGGAGAAGGGGATGCCACACAGCCTATGGGAATTGGGGGAGGGGGGATGCCACACAGATAATGGGGGGAGAAGGGTATGTCACACAGCCTATGGGAATTGGGGGGAGAAGGGGATGCCACACAGCCTATGGGAATTGGGGGGAGAGGGGATGCCACACAGCCTATGGGAATTGGGGGGAGGGGGGATGCCACACAGCCTATGGGAATTGGGGGGAGGGGGGGATGCCACACAGAATATGGGGGGAGAAGGGGATGCCACACAGCCTATGGGAATTGGGGGGAGAGGGGATGCCACACAGCCTACGGGAATTGGGGGAGAAGGGGATGCCACACAGCCTATAGGAATTGGGGGGGGGGGGGATGCCACACAGCCTATACTAATGGGGGGAGGGGGATGCCACACAGCCTATGGGGGGAGAGGTGGATGCCACGCACCCTATACAAATGGGGGGAGAGGGGATTGCTACACAGCCTATGGGGGGAGAGGGGGATGCCACACAGCCTATACAAATGTGGGGAGAGGGGGATGCCACACAGCCTATGGGGGGGAGAGGGGGATGCCACACAGCCTATACTAATGGGGGTAGGGGGATGCCACACAGCCTATGGGGGGAGAGGGGATGCTGCACAGCCTATGGGGGGAGAGGGGGATGCCACACAGCCTATAAAAATGAGGGGAGAGGGGGATGCCACACAGCCTATGGGGGGGAGAGGGGGATGCCACACAGCCTATGGGGGGGAGGGGGAATGCCACACAGCCTATGGGGGGAGAGGGGGATGCCACACAGCCTATGGGGGGGAGAGGGGGATGCCACACAGCCTATGGGGGGAGAGGGGGATGCCACACAGCCTATGGGGGGAGAGGGGGATGCCACACAGCCTATACTAATGGGGAGAGGGGATGCCACACAGCCAATGGGAATGGGGGGGCACATTGCCTATATGGAGAATAGGAGGGGGGAATGCCACACTGCTTATAATGGGGTGTACACTGCCTATATGGGAATGGGAGGGGGATGCCACACTGGGTATACGGGGAATGGGATGGGGGCATGCTACACTGTCTATGGAATGGGGGCATCCCACACGGCCAATGGGAATGGAATTGGGGGAATGCCACACTGTCTGTAATGGTGCGTTTTTGATTTAAATATTTTTTTTCTTATTTTCTCCCCCCAAATCCTAGGTGCGTCTTATAGGGCGAAAAATACGGTAATCATGGTGTGCTCCACTTCCTTAAAGTTTGTATTGGTACATGGATTAGGATAGGGACTATATGGGGAATTGGTCCCAAAGGAAGCAGCACGCTTGCTAAGCATTTTACTGCATTCATTATCTATCAATTTTTGGTGTGCCAACCTATCTAGTAATTTGTTCACTACTCCATAGTCATCCTCTACCACTTGGCCCTGCAGAGGGGCCTCCACCACCTTTGGGTTATGGTCAGGTCCAGGAGGCTTTTCAGTCTTCGGTCTGATGGGCGGTGGGGCCGGCAACAAAGCTATCGGCGGCAGTGGGGGGGGGGCGTCTGGGCAGCCAAAGCCACCGCAGGCAGGATGGAGAGTCTAGAGCAGCAAAGCCGCCGCCAGCAACGCTACAGTGATGGGTGCAGAGCTGTCACTGCACATCAGCCACCAAGCACAGCCGCTGGCAGCTCAATGCAGGGAACCAGCCGGGCGACTACACTACCCCCCACCCAGAATGGCAAAGCAGGAGTTCCCGAGCAGCACACACCCGCACAAGGGGGGCACAAGGGACTCCATCTGACATTCCAGTAAGTAGGCGGGTGCCAGACAACCACCAATCAGTTACTTGGCTGGAATATTATTTTATATTGTATCTGGGGCCTCCACCGCACTTAATCCGGCCCTACTCCAGTAATTTCAGTTATGAGCCGAGGAACAGAAAAGAGGAGACATAGAGTAATACTGTAAAACCAACAACACAGTTTATTAATATTCCGCTATCAATAAGTATCAATATAGATCAATAATGTCTCCAATCGCCCGATATTAATGATGGATCCAGTGCCCAGATAATCCTTTCGCTGACGCGTTTCGTGCTAACGAACACTTTTTCCAGACCTAGTGGTGATCCCATTCAGAGGGAACACAGAAAGAGGTAAGTGCAGCTTCCTGGTATTGGTCCATTTTGGTGGCAAGTTCGGTTCCCGGCTGGGACGTGGACTGACTGACTTGCGCTTGAGCGAGGTGCCTAACCCCCCGACGTGAGCAAGGCGCCTAACCCCCCGACGTGAGCGAGGCGCCTAACCCCCCCCCCGACCTGAGCGAGGCGCCTAACCCCCCGACGTGAGCAAGGCGCCTAACCCCCCCCCGACCTGAGCGAGGCGCCTAACCCCCCCGACCTGAGCGAGGCGCCTAACCCCCCGACGTGAGCGAGGCGCCTAACCCCCCGACTTGAGCAAGGCGCCTAACCCCCCCCGACTTGAGCAAGGTGCCCAATCCCCCGACCTGAGCGAGGCACCTAACCCCCCCGACTTGAGCAAGGCGCCTAACCCCCCCCGACCTGAGCAAGGGCGCCTAACCCCCCCCCGACCTGAGCAAGGCGCCTAACCCCCCCGACCTGAGCAAGGCGCCTAACCCCCCCCGACCTGAGCAAGGCGCCTAACCCCCCCGACACAAGGCGCCTAACCCCCCCGACTTGAGCGAGGCGCCTAACCCCCCGATCTGAGCGAGGCGCCTAACCCCCCCCCGACCTGAGCAAGGCGCCTAACCCCCCCCGACCTGAGCAAGGCGCCTAACCCCCCCGACCTGAGCAAGGCGCCTAACCCCCCCGACCTGAGCAAGGCGCCTAACCCCCCGACCTGAGCAAGGCGCCTAACCCCCCGACCTGAGCGAGGCGCCTAACCCCCCCCCCCCGACCTGAGCGCGGCGCCTAACCCCCCCCCCGACCTGAGCGCGGCGCCCAACCCCCCGACCTGAGCAAGGAGCCTAACCCCCCCCCGACCTGAGCATGGAGCCTAACCCCCCCGACCTGAGCAAGGTGCCTAACCCCCCCCCCCGACCTGAGCAAGGCGCCTAACCCCCCCACTTGAGCAAGGCGCCTAACCCCCCCACTTGAGCAAGGCGCCTAACCCCCCCCACTTGAGCAAGGCGCCTAACCCCCCGACCTGAGCAAGGCGCCTAACCCCCCCGACCTGAGCAAGGCGCCTAACCCCTCCAACCTGAGCAAGGCACCTAACCCCCCCGACCTGAGCAAGGCGCCTAACCCCCTCGACCTGAGCAAGGCGCCTAACCCCCCCCGACCTGAGCAAGGCACCTAACCCCCCCGACCTGAGCAAGGCGCCTAATCCCCCGACTTGAGCAAGGCCCCTAACCCCCCGACCTGAGCAAGGCGCCTAACCCCCCCCGACCTGAGCAAGGCGCCTAACCCCCCCCGACCTGAGCAAGGCGCCTAACCCCCCCGACCTGAGCAAGGCGCCTAACCCCCCGACCTGAGCGAGGCGCCTAACCCCCCGACCTGAGCGAGGCGCCTAACCCCCCCCCGACCTGAGCGCGGCGCCTAACCCCCCCCCCCGACCTGAGCGCGGCGCCCAACCCCCCCGACCTGAGCAAGGAGCCTAACCCCCCCCGACCTGAGCATGGAGCCTAACCCCCCCCGACCTGAGCAAGGTGCCTAACCCCCCCCCCGACCTGAGCAAGGCGCCTAACCCCCCCACTTGAGCAAGGCGCCTAACCCCCCCCGACTTGAGCAAGGCGCCTAACCCCCCGACTTGAGCAAGGCGCCTAACCCCCCCGACCTGAGCAAGGCGCCTAACCCCTCCAACCTGAGCAAGGCACCTAACCCCCCCGACCTGAGCAAGGCGCCTAACCCCCTCGACCTGAGCAAGGTGCCTAACCCCCCCCGACCTGAGCAAGGCACCTAACCCCCCCGACCTGAGCAAGGCGCCTAACCCCCTCGACCTGAGCAAGGTGCCTAACCCCCCCGACCTGAGCAAGGCGCCTAACCCCCCCCGACCTGAGCAAGGCGCCTAATCCCCCGACTTGAGCAAGGCCCCTAACCCCCCGACCTGAGCAAGGCACCTAACCCCCCCGACCTGAGCAAGGCGCCTAACCCCCCGACCTGAGCAAGGCGCCTAACCCCCCCGACCTGAGCAAGGCGCCTAACCCCCCCGACCTGAGCAAGGCGCCTAACCCCCCCCGACCTGAGCAAGGCGCCTAACCCCCCCGACCTGAGCAAGGCGCCTAACCCCCCCGACCTGAGCAAGGCGCCTAATCCCCCGACCTGAGCAAGGCGCCTAACCCCCCCGACCTGAGCAAGGCGCCTAATCCCCCGACCTGAGCGAGGCGCCTAACCCCCCCCGACCAATTGGGTGAGAGGCCACACATGTGCGGAAGGACTGTGGAAAGGTAAGTTAGATTGGGTGACCTGGGGGTTTCACACAGGGATTGGTCCACTTTAAAGGGTAGAGGGGGTGTATCCCTTGACGCGCTCTGGTCCGCTCAGTTTAGACGATTCTTAGACGAATGGGTGGGAGCAGATCCGAACGCTCTAATTGGACAAGAGGCTACACATGCAACGAAGGACCATGAAAAGGTGAGTTAGATTGGGTGACCTGGGGGGTTCCACACAGGGATTTGGTCCACTTTAAATGGTAGCGGGGGTGTATCCGCTGGCACGCTCTGGTCCGCTCCATTTAGACGATTCTTAGACCAACGTGCAGGAGCAGATCCGAACGCTCTGACTGGACAAGAGGCCACACATGCAACGAAGGACCATGAAATGGTGAGTTAGATTGGGCGACACACAGCGGGGAATCCCTGATCCTGGGTTTTGGTCCACTTTAAAGACCACAGTCATGGAGGAAACCTGTTAGACCGTTCCCGGAGACCATGTATACCGAGACCCGAAGAGTTCAACAACGTTCTACATATTCACCTGGAAATCCCTGGCGCTCATTTCTTTTGATGCCCCTGGTGGGTATCCGTCATCAGTGGACGGGCCCCAACCGATAAACACCTCGCCCTGACCCGGGGAGGAACTGCAGCTGTTACACAGGCCCGTGCCTAAAGCGCACCCGGAACGCCGAGCACGTTCAAAAACCATGTCGCCGCAATTAGCTGTGGCCATCAAACCAACGTCGGTTGCAGGTCCTCGTTAAAGTTCACGACGGGCCGGGAGACGGACGGATGCCTCACCCACCCCTGAAGGTCATCGCCGTGCTCCGCCTCCGAGTCGCTCGACTCGAATGTGGGAGCGCAAATATCGCAGTACGGCCGGTGACAGTAACACAGGGTCTCCTCTGAGCTGCTGGTGTCCAGCTCCGAGATGGGGGTCGCCGACCGAAGGTCCCCCCGGCCCGTGTAGGTCCTGCCCGGGATGAGTCCAGTTTATCGAATGGCTCGGCACCGGCCCGTTTAGGTCTTGCCCGGGGCGAGTCCAGTTTATCGAATGGCTCGGCCTCCTCGGAGGCCCTGGAGGGTCCGATAATTTTTTTATCCACAGGCCGCCATTTTCTTGAGCTCTGGCCGCTTCTGGGTGAACGCAGAGCTCGGTGTTCTGTTGAAAAGCCGTCGGCGAAAGCTCCTCGTTAGTCCTGACTGGTCTGATGGCGCCCGCGTGACTGTCCCTGCACGAAGCGTAGCGGTCTCTGGCGTTGTAGCTGCTGTACCGTCGGAAGTTCAAGGACGGAGAAACGTACCTGCGGCTCTGTACGAGCGACCTCTTTCTCCGGGCCGTGTAAGGGGACAAGCTGGGGCAAACGTGGCACGGCCCCTCAGAAGGGGCCGCAGCGTCTCTGTAGATGCTGTGACTGGCGCGACGGGGCCTCCGAGGAGACGGCTGACCGCCTCCGAGCAGCGTCTCCGAACTGAGTTCTCGGAGGATCTCCTGCAACTTCTCAGTGCTGACGTAGTTGACCTTCGTGGCCAGGCGTTCCCAAGCCTCGCTCTGGCTGTCCGATCCTTTATCTTTGCTCTCGGCGCTGTCCGCGAAGCTGATGTTTCGGGAAACTGTGGCCCTTCCACCCTCTGGTTTTGGCGTGGAGCTCTCGGAGGGTTGGGGAGCGTTGGCCTGTGACTCTTGAGGGTCTTCGCCGGAGGGCGGAGGGTCGGATGCGGCTGCATCTGTAGAATCTTCCTCCTGGAGACTATGGTTTGCTTGCTCGCCGGGGGCCTTGATGGCGGTCTTGCTCGTAGCGTGAGCTAAAGGAGGACTCTGCTGCTGGACGATAAACACGGATGAGGACAGAGAAGAGACCTCTGTGACTTCTACGCTGCATTCTGGCCTCAGGAGCTGGACCAGCTTTCCTTGGCGTTGGTCACTTGTTCCTGCAGACTGTCGATCACGGCGTTTTTCTGAGGAGCAAACACAAAGAATTGTGCATTAGGAAACGGCACCATAATGAAGATGGTTTCTTATTGCCCAGTTTATTATTCGGGCTGAAGTTGGTTTTTTATTTGGCCAGTTTCTTATTCGGGCTGAAACTGTTTTTGCTTATTTCCCGCTCTGAGCCGCTGGCCTTAGACGAAGGGGCTGCGCATGCACCGTAGGACCGAGGAAGGGTGCGATCGGGCAACCTGGAGGGTAAAGAGCAAAACCCATCATAGTCAAAATCCGGGGTTTTGGTCCACTTTAAAGGGTAGCGGGAGTGTATCTCCTGGCGTGCTCTGGTCCACTCAGCTTAGACGATTCTTAGAAGATGGGTGGGAGCAGATCTGAGCGCACTAATTGGGCCACACATGCACCGAAGGACCGTGGAAAGGTGAGTTAGCTTGGGTGACCTGGGGATTTCACACAGAGGGGCATCCCTAATCCTGGGTTTTGGTCCACTTTAAAGGGTAACTGATCTGGGAGCAGATCCGAGTGTGCTGATTGGACAAGAGGCCACACATATGGCGCAGGACCATGAAAAGATGAGTTAGATTGGGCGGCCTGGGGTTTTCACACAGGGATTAGTCCACTTTAAAGGGTAGCGGGGTGTATCCCTTGACGCGCTCTGGTCCGCTCAGTTTAGATGATTCCTAGATGAATGGGTGGGAGCAGATCCGAACGCTCTAATTGGACAAACAGTTTTTGCTTATTTCCCGCCTTCTTATAAAAGAAAATGTGCATTAGTGATGCCGGTTATTCTATAGAGAGCTCTGCGCAATATTGCATTAAAAGTGGCACAATTAACTGACACAGAAATGGGCTATTGGTCAGAGCGCTCTATAGAATAACCGGCATCATTAATGGACATTTTCCTTTAAGGTGGACCACCGCGATCGGTCCTATAGATTCCCGGGCCAATCGATTCCCTCCCCCCTGGGGCTTCCAAAATCGGGATGCCCCGCTGTGTGAATTCCCCCCAAGGTTTGCCCATACACTTACTTTGTTTCCTGGTCCAATGGCACATGCGCAAGCTGCTGCCACATCCCCAGTACCCCTCTAGCAGGGCGCGTGCCTGCGTCAGGCATTTGGGGATGCGTCCGCCAGCGCGCTCAGAGCCACTGGCCTTAGACGAAGCTTAGACAGCGTGGTGTCAGCTGCTCCGAGTGCGCTAATTGGATGAGCGGTCGCACATGTGCCGTAGGACCTGGAAGAGGTGAGTTGGCATCGGTGATCTGGGGTGGTTTCACACCAACGATCGGTGTACCCCCGGGGGAAGGACCAAAACCCAGGATAGTCCATGCCCCTGGGGCATCCCCGATGTGAAACCCCCCCCCCCCCAGAGATTGCGCATTAACTCACCTCATCCCGGTCCTACGCCGCATGCGCGGCCGCTCGTCCAATCAGCGCACTCGGAGCCGCTGAGCTATGGACGTCTAACCCGAAGTCTTAGCTCAGCGGCACCGAGCACGCTGGTGACCGCATCTCGCCCTTCCCTCTAACAGGGCCGTTCACAAATAGCTGGCGCGGGCACACGCCCTGCTAGAGGGATAGCGGGGAGCCACGGCCCGCGCATGCACCGTTGAACCAGGATTAAGGTAAGTGTAGCGGGCGACCACACAGTGGGGCATCCCGATTTTGGAATCTAGAATAGATTCTCAGGCCGATCCAGCTGGGTTTTGATCCACTTTAAAAAGAATGGCGGGAAATGAGCAAAAACTGTTTCAGCCCGAATAAGAAACTGGTCGAATAAGATAAGCCGGGCTCTCCCACCATAGAACAGCCACATCCAGCATCACTACTACTCCTATCATAGATAAAGGGCCAGCACAGTATTTGCTATTACACACTGCACCATTCCTTTTGGAGAAGGAGACCCCAAAGGGCCGCTCAGTTCAAGAGCCCAATGGGAGATTTCCTAGTAACATGGTGGGCCAGTCCGAGCCTGGTCTCTGCCTGATTGGCCTATTCTCTGCACTTCATCACAGGAAATTTACTGCTGAGGGTCAGTTATGGTGGCTTGTGAAAAGCCTTGGAGGCGACTTTAATGTTAGAGACACAATGGTGACCGGGCCGGAAAGGCCACTGCAGCCAACCTGTCTGTCCTCCATGATTAGCTGATGATTGCAGCGTGCAGCCAGGTCCTGTCCCCTCCAAACTGAGCGGCAAATAATGCCGGCCACACACCTACTACACAAGACAATGGTCACTAAGGAAGCTTCTATTCATGGCCACCGGCCTTTTGGATGGGCAACCTCCATCCCAAGCTTTCTGTAAGGGGCCCCAGGAGCGAAAGCAACCAACTAGCTCCGGACAAGTCTCTTTTTTTTTCCACACAACCACCCTGTTTCCCAATTTTTTGCACCATCATTCTTTCTCTCTCTTTTTATTTATTTTTTTTTTTCTCTCTCTCTCTCTCTCTCTCTCTCTCTCTCTCTCTCTCTCTCTCTCTCTCTCTATATATATATATAATATATATATATATATATATATATATATATTAAGATAAGATAATATTTTGCATCATATATACCTATTTGTGTTTTGGATAATATAATATTTCATATTATATTGATTAATATTAATTAAGATACATATTTAATAATATAGTATTATGTTTTGTATAATATATACCAATTTTTATTTTGTATAATATAATATTTAATTATATTGTATAAATATATATTAATATAAATTATATAAATATATATATATATTATAATATTTTTGTAATATAATATATACCTATTTGTATTTTGTACAATAATAATATTTAATAATTTATATATAATTAATATAAATATATTACTATAAAATTATATATAATGGTAATCTATAAATATAATAAATATAATTTAATAAGATAATATTTTGCATCATATATACCTATTTGTGTTTTGTATAAGATAATATTTAATATAATATATATATAATAATTATATTAATATAAATCATATATATTAAATATAATATAAATGTATAATATTTAATATAATAATATTTTGTGTAATATAATAAATACCTATTTGTATTTGTGGACCAGGTATAGAATATATATATATATATATATATTTATAAATAATATATAATATTTGCCCTATACCTGACAATGGGTCATTACAGAAAAAAAATGTACCACAAAGAGAATCTCTGGACCTTTTTCCAGGGCCGGATTAAGTATGGTGAGGATGGGTCCACTTTATCTGTTATACAATATCCATTAAAAATAAAGGGGTGGGTGACTGGCAGTGGTGTGGGTGGGGTGGGTGACTGGCGGTGGGTGACTGGCAGTGGCGTGGGTGACTGGGGTGGGTGACTGGCGGTGGGTGACTGGGGTGGGTGACTGGCGGTGGCGTGGGTGACTGGCGTGGCGTGGGTGACTGGCGGTGGCGTGGGTGGGAGACTGGCTGTGGGTGACCAGGGGTGGCTGACTGGGGTGGCTGACTGGCGGTGGTGTGGGGTGGGGTGGGTGGGTGACTGGCGGTGGGTGACTGGCAGTGGCGTGGGTGGGGGTGGGTGACTGGCAGTGGCGTGGGTGGGGTGGGTGACTGGCGGTGGGTGACTGGGGTGGGTGACTGGCGGTGGCGTGGGTGGGGTGGGTGACTGGCTGTGGGTGACTGGCGGTGGGTGACCAGGGGTGGCTGACTGGGGTGGCTAACTGGGGTGGGTGACTGGCGGTGGGTGACTGGCGGTGGCGTGGGTGACTGGCGGTGGGGTGGGTGACTGGCGGTGGCGTGGGTGGGGTGGGTGACTGGCGGTGGCGTGGGTGGGGGGCAGTTACCTCGGTCAGCAGGCGTCTCATAGACGTGTTCTCCCCCAGCAGTTGGTAGATCTGCTCCTCGCTGTACATGGATTTCATGCTCTTGGAGGGGTTGTTGAAGTATTTGGCCATGTGGGGGTTGGAATGTCCGGCCTCTTCCTCGAAATGCCTCCACTGCAGCACCTGGGGGGGGGGGGGGGTAAGTGTTAATTTCAGGCAGGTAACCCAAATCTAGAGGCAGCGGGTTTTGGGTACAGGTTTGCTTTAAAGTGGACCAAAACCCAGTATTTTGACTATCCTGGATTTCGGTTCTTGCCCCCGGGGCATCCCTGAAACCCCCCCCAGATCGCTGAGTACAACTCACCTCCTCCCGGTCCTATGGCGCATGCACAGCTGCTCGTCCAATCAGCGCGCTGGGAGCCGCTGACGTCACGTTTAAGGCCAGCGGCTCAGAGCGCGCTGACGGCCTCGTCCCCCCGCTTCCCTCTAACAGGGAGCGCGGCATTCAGAAATTCCTGGTGCGTGTCCTGCTAGAAGGGGAGGGGGATGCGGCTGTGGCTCGCACATGCACCGCTGGAAACAAAGTAACCTGGGGGGGGGGTTCACACAGAGGGCATCCCAAATTTGGATGCCCCAGGCAAAGGGAAATAATCGGTCTGGGAATCTTATAGATTCCCGGGACGATCTGCGTGCGTTTTGGTCCACTTTAAAGTGAACCAAAACCCTCGGCCCTTGAATCTATAAGATTCCAGGGCTGCATGATTCCCACCCCCCCAGGCATTCAGAATCGGGGTGACCCGCTGTGTGAAATTTCCCCAGTCGTCTGGTATACTCAGCTTCTCTCCCGGTCCGACAGCGCACATGCGAGCAGCGCCACATCCCCACTACTCCTTTAGCAGGCCCGCATCAGGAATTTGTGAATGGCGCGCTCCCTGTTAGAGGGAAGCGGGGGTGCAGCCATCAGCACGCGCGGAGCCGCTGGCCTTAGATAAAGCATTAGACAACGTGACGTCAGCGGCTCCGAGCTCGCTGATTGGATGAGCGGCCGCGCATGTGCTGTAGGACCGGGAAGAGGTGAGTTACCTTTGGCAATCTGGGGGGTATCATTTTTTGACCGGGTCATCGCCAAGCCAGATTGTGGGTCACAAATGCGGACCAAAACCAGCCCTGGAGTCTAGTGCCAACTGACTCCTTCTCCCCCGGGGCATCCCAAACTGAGATGCCCCTCTGTGTGAAACCCCCCAGATCGCCTAAGGCAACTCACCTCCTCCTGGTCCTACGGCACATGCGCGGCCGCTCATCCAATCAGTGCACTCGGAGCCGCTGATGTCATGCGCCTAAGGTCAGCGGCTCAGAGAGAGCGCTGACGGCCGCATCCCCCGCTTCCCTCTAACAGGGAGCGTGCCATTCACAAATGCCTGGCGCCCTGCTAGGATAGCGGGGATGCGGCTGCGGCTCGCGCATGCGCCGTTGGACCGGGGAACACGGTAAGTGTATGGGGCGACCTGGGGGGTTTCGCACAGCGGGGCATCCCGATTTTGGATGCCCCAGGGGAAAGGACTCGTTCGGCCCCGGGAATCTTATAGATTCCCAGGTTGATCTGCGTGGGTTTTGGTCCACTTTAAAGAAGCACAAAACCCATATGTGCTCCCCCCCCGTCACCCGACTACCTTAGGCCTTTACCGCATAGATTCCCAGGCCCATCGACGTGGGTTTTGGTCCACTTTAATGCACCACAGCATACAGCTCTGTTTAGAGTGCGGCATAAGGGAGCAGAAGCAGCTGCATCCCCAGTTTCCCTTTTTAATGCCAGCACGCTCTTGCCCCCATGTGAATGGCTGGGAACAGGGGGGCACCTCGGCCCGGAGATGCGGGGGAAGCGGCCGGCACTGTTTATATTGCTGTAAGAGTCAGGGCAAGGGTGAGTTTAGCAGCGACCAGAGGGGTTTGGGATGCCCCGGGGGCAGCCCTGGAGTTTTTTTCTGTTTTAAATTGGACCAAAACCCAGGATTTTGACTATCCTGGATTTTGGTCCCCCCCAATCGGAGATGCCCCGCTGTGTTAAACCTCCCAGATCCCCGAAGCCAACTTACCTCTTCCCGGTCCTACGGCGCATGCGCAGCTGCTCGTCCAATCAGCACGCTCAGAGCCGCTGACATCACATCGTCTGAGGCCAGCAGCTCCATGTGCGCTGGCGGCCGCATCCCCCGCTTCCCTCTAACAGCACTGATTATATTGCTGTAAGAGTCAGGGCAAGGGTGAGTTTTGCAGCGACCGGAGGGGGGGATCCCACAGCAGGGCGTCCAGATTTGGGATGCCCCGGGAGAAGGCCGGCCCTGGAATCTTGTTCCGCTTTAAGGTAACTTAGGTTATTATTATTATCATTAGTAATTATTAATTAATAATTATTAATTAATTAATTATTAGGTTACTTCAAATAAGAGGAGTCCCACTGCTCCTCACCCTATCCCAAAATAGAGGCGTGGCACCACTGCATCAATATAAAGAAATATAGTGTTTTATTAATGAATATATCTACAATGATATACATTTGGACACATTAAAACCATTCTAAAATACGTAAGACACGACCTGAGAGGAGAAAGGGGGAAAAGATGACAAAAGGCTGCTTTTATAGGCCATAACTAACTACCATATACCAATATATAATTGTGGGTCCTCTTTAACCCCTGCTGGAAATACAATAGTGCTGTGCTCAGTGTGCTCATGCAGCATCCCCACCACTCGCCACCGACGCGTTGCGTGACATCAGTGCGTCACTTCCTCAGGGCAGAAAGGCTCAATTATTAGGTATAAGGAAGAGCCAGGTAGGGACAAATAGAAACACACAATCCATAGAAATCTCACGTCTCAAGGACCATGCAGCATCCCCCCCTACTCACCGCCGACACGTTGTGTGACGTGAGCGCGGCACTTCCTCAGGGCAGAAAGGCTCAATTATTAGGTATAAGGACCAGCCGGGTAGGGACAAATAGAAACACACAATCCATCAATCCACAGAAATCTCACAGGTCTCAAGGGCCATGCAGCGTCCCCCCCCACTCACCGCCGCCACTTTGCGTGACGTCAGTGCGTCACTTCCTCAGGGCAGAAAGGCTCAATTATTTGGTATAAGGAACAGCCGGGTAGGGACAAATAGAAACACACAATCCATCAATCCACCGAAATCTCACATGTCTCAAGGGCCATGCAGCGTCCCCCCCACTCGCCGCCGCCACTTTGCGTGACGTCAGTGCGTCACTTCCTCAGGGCAGAAAGGCTCAATTATTAGGTATAAGGACCAGCCGGGTAGGGACAAATAGAAACACACAATCCATCAATCCACAGAAATCTCACAGGTCTCAAGGGCCATGCAGCATCCCCCCTCACTCGCCGCCGATGCATTGCGTGACGTCAGCACGCCACTTCCTCAGGGCAGAAAGGCTCAATTATTAGGTATAAGGACCAGCCGGGTAGGGACAAATAGAAACACACAATCCATCAATCCACAGAAATCTCACATGTCTCAAGGGCCATGCAGCATCCCCCCTCCTACTCACCGCCGACGCGTTGCGTGACGTCAGTGCATCGCTTCCTCAGGGCAGAAAGGCTCAATTATTAGGTATAAGGACCAGCCGGGTAGGGACAAAGAGACACACACAAAACATCAATCCACAGAAATCTCACATGTCTCAAGGGCCATGCAGCATCCCCCCTCCCACCTCGCCACCGATGCGTTGCATGACATCAGCGCGTCACTTCCTCAGGGCAGAAACAAAGGAGGGGTGGCAGCCACTCAGACCATTTTATAACTAACCTGGGAGGTGCACGTTAGCAGGGCAATTAGGATACAAAAGTCTTGAAGGAGCCACAGCACTCAAACCAGTTAGCTTGCTGACCAGCCTACAATCTGTCTCTAAACTTGGTTAAAAACAGAGGGCTCGGTCACACACATCCTCAGGGCAGAAAGGCTCAATTATTAGATATAAGGACCAGCCGGGTAGGGACAAAGAGAAACACACAATCCATCAATCCACAGAAATCTCACATGTCTCAAGGGCCATGCAGCATCCCCCTCACTCGCCACCGACGCGTTGCGTGAAGTCAGCGCGTCGCTTCCTCAGGGCAGAAAGGCTCAATTATTAGGTATAAGGACCAGCCGGGTAGGGACAAAGAGAAACACACAATCCATCAATCCACAGAAATCTCACATGTCTCAAGGGCCATGCAGCATCCCCCTCACTCGCCACCGACGCGTTGCGTGAAGTCAGCGCGTCGCTTCCTCAGGGCAGAAAGGCTCAATTATTAGGTATAAGGACCAGCCGGGTAGGGACAAAGAGAAACACACAATCCATCAATCCACAGAAATCTCACAGGTCTCAAGGGCCATGCAGCGCCCCCCCCCCCACTCGCCGCCGACGCGTTGCGTGACGTCAGCGCGCCACTTCCTCAGGGCAGAAAGGCTCAATTATTAGGTATAAGGACCAGCCGGGTAGGGACAAAGAGAAACACACAATCCATCAATCCACAGAAATCTCACATGTCTCAAGGACCATGCAGCATCCCCCCTCCCACTCGCCACCGACGCGTTGCGTGACGTCAGCGCGTCACTTCCTCAGGACAGAAACAAAGGAGGGGTGGCAGCCACTCAGACCATTTTATAACTAACCTGGGAGGTGCACGTTAGCAGGGCAATTAGGATACAAAAGTCTTGAAGGAGCCACAGCACTCCAACCAGTTAGCTTGCAGGCCAGCCTACAATCTGTCTCTAAACTTGGTTAAAAACAGAGGGCTCGGTCACACACATCCTCAGGGCAGAAAGGCTCAATTATTAGATATAAGGACCAGCCAGGTAGGGACAAAGAGAAACACACAATCCATCAATCCACAGAAATCTCACAGGGCTCAAGGGCCATGCAGCATCCCCCCCACTCGCCCACGACGCGTTGCGTGATGTCAGTGCGTCGCTTCCTCAGGGCAGAAAGGCTCAATTATTAGGTATAAGGACCAGCCGGGTAGGGACAAATAGAAACACACAATCCATCAATCCACAGAAATTTCACATGTCTCAAGGGCGATGCAGCATCCCCCTCACTCGCCCGCGACGCGTTGCGTGATGTCAGTGCGTCGCTTCCTCAGGGCAGAAAGGCTCAATTATTAGGTATAAGGACCAGCCGGGTAGGGACAAATAGAAACACACAATCCATCAATCCACAGAAATCTCACATGTCTCAAGGGCCATGCAGCATCCCCCCTCCCACTCGCCGCCGACGCGTTGCGCGACGTCAGCGCGGCGCTTCCTCATAACAGAAAGGCTCAATTATTAGGTTAGGTAAAGTGATCTGTGACCCGTATTACCTGTGGGATGAAGATGAGGCAGTTGATGGTGGCGGTACAGGCGAGGATGCTCCCGGACGTCACCCCATAGACCAGGCTGGGCCAGGCGGGGAAGTGCCGCGTGACCAGAAGCACGAGCCCGGTGGCCACAACCGCCAGGGTGGTACCCACCATGATGACCAGGCTCTGGTTCACCGGCGGGTTGCTGATGTTCTTGGTCAGACCGGCCAGGTAAGTGCCGTACACCAGGAGGATGCCCTGCAATACACACAGGAAATGATCCATCAGATAATTGCGACGTTTACAATCAATCGATGTTTAGCTTAGAAGGAACTATATCAAAACAGGATGAACCGCACCAGTTAAACTAGTAAAAATTGTGCTCACGTCTGGGTGTATTATTTGTGCATATTGCACATATAATGAAAAGCCGCACATCCCCGAAAACCCAGACAAAAGGTGGAACCATTAGAGTATAAAATGTATCAAATATTTATTTAAAGCCAAGCAAAATACATAAAGGCGCTATTGTCAGTAAGTTGTTGTACCGCGTTAGCCATCGATGTAAGCAGGAAATCCAAGGTTAAGGTAATACCATTTATTGGCTAACTCAATAAGATTGAAAATGCAAAGCTTTCCAAGCTGTTGAAGCTTCTTCTTCAGGCATAATACAGATCTGTAACTTAGACACACATTTATACAGAAACTACAAAGGAGTGACAATTGGTTTTACACTGACACACATGAAAAATAGCGAAGTCGTAAAATCGTAGGCTCCGAGACTAGAATCAGTGGGATTTAATGGTGGGCTGATAATAATCAGGGGGATTATAACGATTAATGGTGGGCTGATAAGAATGTGAGGGGATTATAACAATTAATGGTGGGCTGATAAGAATCAGGGGGATTATAACAATTAATGGTGGGCTGATAAGAATCAGGGGGATTATAACAATTAATGGTGGGCTGATAAGAATCAGGGGGATTATAACAATTAATGGAGGGCTGATAATTATTAAGGGGTTATATTGAGAATAATCAGGGGGATTATAACAATTAATGGTGGGCTGATAAGAATCAGGGGGATTATAACAATTAATAATGGGCTGATAAGAATCAGGGGGATTATAACAATTAATGGTGGGCTGATAAGAATGCAAGGGGGATTATAACAATTAATGGTGGGCTGATAAGAATCAGGGGGATTATAACAATTAATGGTGGGCTGATAATCAGGGGGATTATAACAATTAATAATGGGCTGATAAGAATCAGGGGGATTATAACAATTAATGGTGGGCTGATAAGAATGCAAGGGGGATTATAACAATTAATAGTGGGCTGATAAGAATCAGGGGGATTATAACAATTAATAGTGGGCTGATAAGAATGTGAGGGGGATTATAACAATTAATGGTGGGTTGATAAGAATCAGGGGGATTATAACAATTAATGATGGGCTGATAAGAATCAGGGGGATTATAACAATTAATGGTGGGCTGATAAGAATCAGGGGGATTATAACAATTAATGGTGGGCTGATAAGAATCAGGGGGATTATAACAATTAATGGTGGGCTGATAAGAATCAGGGGGATAATAACAATTAATAGTGGGCTGATAAGAATCAGGGGGATTATAACAATTAATGGTGGGTTGATAAGAATGTGAGGGGGGTTATAACAATTAATGGTGGGCTGATAAGAATCAGGGGGATTATAACAATTAATGGTGGGCTGATAAGAATCAGGGGGATTATAACAATTAATGGTGGGCTGATAATAATCAGGGGGATTATAACAATTAATGGTGGGCTGATAAGAATCAGGGGGATAATAACAATTAATAGTGGGCTGATAAGAATGTGAGGGGGACAACCCCCCACCCCCCCCCCCCCCCAAAATGGCTGATTGGGTCCTAAGAGTCAACGAGGCCATGTGTTTTGACGACCTTATGCGGGACAAGGAAGGAGGGTTTGCAAAATTCACCATGACATGGTACAAGTGGATGGTCTTTCTTGACTCTTTCTTGATATCAGAACTGGAGCGCGTTCAAAGAAGGGCAACTAAGTTAATAAAAGGAGTGCGGGGACTAGAGTTCCCTGAAAGATTGTGCAAGTTAGGTTTATTTAGTTTAGAAAAAAGACGATTGAGGGGTGATCTAATAACTATGTATAAATATATTCGGGGTCAATACAAAGATCTGTCCCACAATCTATTTATACCCCGGAGTGTAACCATAACCCAAGGGCATCCACTAAGGTTAGAGGAAAGGTGCTTTCTCCACCGACATAGGAGGGGATTCTTCTCTGTAAGAGCAGTGAGACTATGGAACTCGCTGCCAGAGGAGGTAGTAATGATTGATACAGTAAAAACGTTCAAAAGTGGCCTTCCTGGCCTTCCTGGCATGTAATAACATTTCCAGCTATGGCTACTAGACCACTGGAAGGAGATCTATAGTGGCCGGGATGCCCTCCTTGCATGTAATAACATTACCATCTATGGCTACTAGACCACTGGAAGGAGATCTATAGTGGCCGGGATGGCCTCCTTGCATGTAATAACATTACCAGCTATGGATACTAGACCACTGGAAGGAGATCTATAGTGGCCGGGATGCCCCCCTTGCATGTAATAACATTACCAGCTATGGCTACTAGACCACTGGAAGGAGATATATAGTGGCTGGGATGCCCTGCTTGCATGTAATAACATTACCAGCTATGGCTACTAGACCACTGGAAGGAGATCTATAGTGGCCGGGATGCCCTCCGTGCATGTAATAACATTACCAGCTATGGCTACTAGACCACTGGATGGAGATCTATAGTGGCCGGGATGCCCTCCTTGCATGTAATAACACTACCAGCTATGGCTACTAGACCACTGGAAGGAGATCTATAGTGGCCGGGATGCCCTCCTTGCATGTAATAACATTACCATCTATGGCTACTAGACCACTGGAAGGAGATCTATAGTGGCCGGGATGCCCTCCTTGCATGTAATAACATTACCAGCTATGGATACTAGACCACTGGAAGGAGATCTATAGTGGCCGGGATGCCCCCCTTGCATGTAATAACATTACCAGCTATGGCTACTAGACCACTGGAAGGAGATATATAGTGGCTGGGATGCCCTGCTTGCATGTAATAACATTACCAGCTATGGCTACTAGACCACTGGAAGGAGATCTATAGTGGCCGGGATGCCCTCCGTGCATGTAATAACATTACCAGCTATGGCTACTAGACCACTGGATGGAGATCTATAGTGGCCGGGATGCCCTCCTTGCATGTAATAACACTACCAGCTATGGCTACTAGACCACTGGAAGGAGATCTATAGTGGCCGGGATGCCCTCCTTGCATGTAATAACATTACCAGCTATGGCTAGTAGACCACTGGAAGGAGATCTATAGTGGCCGGGATGCTCTCCTTACATGTAATAACATTACTAGCTATGGCTACTAGACCACTGGAAGGAGATCTATAGTGGCCGGGATGCCCTCCTTGCATGTAATAACATTTCCAGCTATGGCTACTAGACCACTGGAAGGAGATCTATAGTGGCCGGGATGCCCTCCGTGCATGTAATAACATTACCAGCTATGGCTACTAGACCACTGGAAGGAGATCTATAGTGGCCGGGATGCCCTCCTTGCATGTAATAACATTTCCAGCTATGGCTACTAGACCACTGGAAGGAGATCTATAGTGGCCGGGATGCCCTCCTTGCATGTAATAACATTTCCAGCTATGGCTACTAGACCACTGGAAGGAGATCTATAGTGGCCGGGATGCCCTCCGTGCATGTAATAACATTACCAGCTATGGCTACTAGACCACTGGAAGGAGATCTATAGTGGCCGGGATGCCCTCCTTACATGTAATAACATTACCAGCTATGGCTACTAGACCACTGGAAGGAGATCTATAGTGGCCGGGATGCCCTCCTTGCATGTAATAACATTTCCAGCTATGGCTACTAGACCACTGGAAGGAGATCTATAGTGGCCGGGATGCCCTCCTTGCATGTAATAACATTTCCAGCTATGGTTACTAGACCACTGGAAGGAGATCTATAGTGGCCGGGATGCCCTCCTTGCATGTAATAACATTTCCAGCTATGGCTACTAGACCACTGGAAGGAGATCTATAGTGGCCGGGATGCCCTCCTTGCATGTAATAACATTTCCAGCTATGGCTACTAGACCACTGGAAGGAGATATATAGTGGCCGGGATGCCCTCCTTGCATGTAATAACATTACCAGCTATGGCTACTAGACCACTGGAAGGAGATCTATAGTGGCCGGGATGTCCTCCTTGCATGTAATAACATTACCAGCTATGGCTACTAGACCACTGGAAGGAGATCTATAGTGGCCGGGATGCCCTCCTTGCATGTAATAACATTTCCAGCTATGGCTACTAGACCACTGGAAGGAGATCTATAGTGGCCGGGATGCCGTCTTTGCATGTAATAACATTACCAGCTATGGCTACTAGACCACTGGAAGGAGATCTATAGTGGCCGGGATGCCCTCTTTGCATGTAATAACATTACCAGCTATGGCTACTAGACCACTGGAAGGAGATCTATAGTGGCCGGGATGCCCCCCGTGCATGTAATAACATTACCAGCTATGGCTACTAGACCACTGGAAGGAGATCTATAGTGGCCGGGATGCCCTCCTTGCATGTAATAACATTACCAGCTATGGCTACTAGACCACTGGAAGGAGATCTATAGTGGCCGGGATGCCCTCCTTGCATGTAATAACATTACCAGCTATGGCTACTAGACCACTGGAAGGAGATCTATAGTGGCCGGGATGCCTTCCTGGAATGTAATAACATTACCAGCTATGGCTACTAGACCACTGGAAGGAGATCTATAGTGGCCGGGATGCCCTGCGTGCATGTAATAACATTACCAGCTATGGCTACTAGACCACTGGAAGGAGATCTATAGTGGCCGGGATGCCCTGCGTGCATGTAATAACATTACCAGCTATGGCTACTAGACCACTGGAAGGAGATTAACAGGCTGAACTGGATGGACTAAAGTCTTTATTCAGCAGCACATACTATGTTACTATGTTACTATGACTCTGTAAAGCGATACTGGAGGGCGCCTGAGCTGCCATATCCCCCCCCCCATGCATGCAGTTTCTTTGTTAATCTTGTGTAATCTGCGCATTTCCGGGTTTCTAGGAGCATTTCTGGCATTTTGTTTAGAAAGCTCGCAGACACTGTATCTCCTTTGACTTCCTTTATTGATACTTTATGTAGCACAATATTTTACTGATGCTGTATGTGCGACATGCTTTATGTACTTGTAAAACCTTTAAATAAAGAATTAAAAAAAAAAAAGAATGTGAGGAGGAGGGAGTGTGTGGGATTTTTATTGCTCTCACATCAGGTCAGACAGTCTGTATAATATCAGACCTTGTGATGAGTCCCGTCTATTCTATCCATGTCATAGTGACACATAAAATTATTGTCCCTGTTTAGCTACAGTCCATCCATTTAAACATTGGGATGCATTTACATTCCCACTCCAATCTCTCCTTTTGTGAGCGGAAGCCCCCTTTGAGCGCTGTGAGGTCACATAGGCCACGGCCTGCTCTGCAGAAATGGGCTGCAACTGGCACATCATCAGTTTTATTATTTTTGATTGTGAACCTGTGCAGATTTAGTGGCTTGAATACACATGCTCATACAATCACATATAATAAGAGGGACAAACCAGCTGGGCCCCCCCCCCAAAGTTACCACCAACGCGTGTCGTGACGCTCCTACGTCACTTCATCAGGGCAAAAAGGTCAGCTTAGCTTAGAAGGAACCCCGAGCCAGGAACCTACCCATAAAAGGCGGAGCCTGGTCGGAGTTATTCCTTAACTCGGGGCGTCGGGCAATCGCCGCGTGTCCCCAGCCGGTGCTTTCTCAATGGGAATAGGACTTTCGATGGAAACCCCCAGGTAGGACTTCTGTCCCAGCTTGAGCCCCCAAATTGGGGAATAACCCCCCAACAGCATACACAAGAGGCCAGAACTCATTGGGTTAAACATGTTGCGACCCAGTGCTCTGATCTAAGAGGCTCGACCCCTCGGTGCTCCCAAACCTCACCCACCTTACATACGTCACTTCCAGCCTTGTGCTGACAAGAGCCACTAGCCCAAAACAGGAAATAGATGTGATCAAACCCATAACAGTCAGTCTGATGAATCCCCCAAGAACTACATAACAGGCAGTGTGACAGAATCCCCCCGAATTACCCATAATAGTGTGCAACCCCCCCCATAACAGGCAGTGTGCAGAATTCCTCCAATCACCCCATAGAAGCAGTGTAGCAGAATCCCCCCTAATTACCAATAAGAGACAGTGTGCAACCCCCCAAGCCCCCCATAACAGGTAGTGTGCAGAATCCCCCTAATCACCCTATAACAGGCAGTGTGCAAATCACCCAAGCACCCCATAACAGGCAGTGTGGCAGAATCCCCCTAATCACCCATAATAGACATTGTGCAGAATCCCCCTAATCACCCCATAACAGGCAGTGTGCAACCCCCCCCCCCCCCCCCCCAATCACCCCATAACAGCCAGTGTGAAAATCACCCAAGAACCCCATAACAGAAAGTGTAGTAGAATCCCCCAATCATCCCATAACAGGCAGTGTGGCAGAATCCCCCAAGAACCCCATAACAGGCAGTGTGGCAGAATTCCCCAAGAACTCCATAACAGGCAGTGTGCAGAATCCCCCAAGAACCCCATAACAGGCAGTGTGGCAGAATCCCCTAAGAACCCCATAACAGGCAGTGTGACAGAACCCCCCAAGAACCCCATAACAGGCAGTGTGCTGAATCCCCCAAGAACCCCATAACAGGCAGTGTGGCAGAATCCCCCAAGAACCCCATAACAGGCAGTGTGGCAGAATCCCCCCAAGAACCCCATAACAGGCAGTGTGACAGAATCCCCCCAAGAACCCCATAACAGGCAGTGTGGCAGAATCCCCCAGGAACCCCATAACAGGCAGTGTGGCAGAATCCCCCCAAGAACCACATAACAGGCAGTGTGGCAGAATCCCCCCAAGAACCCCATAACAGGCAGTGTGACAGAACCCCCCAAGAACCCCATAACAGGCAGTGTGCAGAATCCCCCAAGAACCCCATAACAGGCAGTGTGGCAGAATCCCCCCAAGAACCCCATAACAGGCAGTGTGGCAGAATCCCCCAAGAACCCCATAACAGGCAGTGTGGCAGAATCCCCCCAAGCACCCCATAACAGGCAGTGTGACAGAATCCCCCAAGAACCCCATAACAGGCAGTGTGACAGAACCCCCCAAGAACCCCAATAACAGGCAGTGTGCAGAATCCCCCAAGAACCCCATAACAGGCAGTGTGCAGAATCCCCCAAGAACCCCATAACAGGCAGTGTGCAGAATCCCCCAAGAACCCCATAACAGGCAGTGTGGCAGAATCCCCCAAGATCCCCATAACAGGCAGTGTGCAGAATCCCCCAAGAACCCCATAACAGGCAGTGTGACAGAACCCCCCAAGAACCCCATAACAGGCAGTGTGCAGAATCCCCCAAGAACCCCATAACAGGCAGTGTGCAGAATCCCCCAAGAACCCCATAACAGGCAGTGTGGCAGAATCCCCCAAGATCCCCATAACAGGCAGTGTGCAGAATCCCCCAAGAACCCCATAACAGGCAGTGTGACAGAACCCCCCAAGAACCCCATAACAGGCAGTGTGCAGAATCCCCCAAGAACCCCATAACAGGCAGTGTGACAGAACCCCCCAAGATCCCCATAACAGGCAGTGTGGCAGAACCCCCCAAGAACCCCATAACAGGCAGTGTGCAGAATCCCCCAAGAACCCCATAACAGGCACTGTGCAGAATCCCCCAAGAACCCCATAACAGGCAGTGTGCAGAATCCCCCAAGAACCCCATAACAGGCAATGTGCAGAATCCCCCAAGAACCCCATAACAGGCAGTGTGACAGAACCCCCCAAGAACCCCAATAACAGGCAGTGTGCAGAATCCCCCAAGAACCCCATAACAGGCAGTGTGCAGAATCCCCCAAGAACCCCATAACAGGCAGTGTGCAGAATCCCCCAAGAACCCCATAACAGGCAGTGTGCAGAATCCCCCAAGAACCCCATAACAGGCAGTGTGCAGAATCCCCCAAGAACCCCATAACAGGCAGTGTGCAGAATCCCCCAAGAACCCCATAACAGGCAGTGTGACAGAACCCCCCAAGAACCCCATAACAGGCAGTGTGGCAGAATCCCCCAAGAACCCCATAACAGGCGGTGTGGCAGAATCCCCCAAGAACCCCATAACAGGCAGTGTAACAGAACCCCCCAAGAACCCCATAACAGGCAGTGTGGCAGAATCCCCCAAGAACCCCATAACAGGCAGTGTGGCAGAATCCCCCAAGAACCCCATAACAGGCGGTGTGGCAGAATCCCCCAAGAACCCCATAACAGGCAGTGTGGCAGAATCCCCCAAGAACCCCATAACAGGCAGTGTGGCAGAATCCCCCAAGAACCCCATAACAGGCGGTGTGGCAGAATCCCCCAAGAACCCCATAACAGGCAGTGTGGCAGAATCCCCCAAGAACCCCATAACAGGCAGTGTGGCAGAATCCCCCAAGAACCCCATAACAGGCGGTGTGGCAGAATCCCCCAAGAACCCCATAATAGGCAGTGTGACAGAACACCCCAAGAACCCCATAACAGGCAGTGTGGCAGAATTCCCCCAAGAACCCCATAACAGGCAGTGTGGCAGAATTCCCCCAAGAACCCCATAACAGGCAGTGTGGCAGAATCCCCCAAGAACCCCATAACAGGCAGTGTGGCAGAATCCCCCAATAACAGGCAGTGTGGCAGAATCTCCCAATCCCCCCCATAACAGGCAGTGTGGCAGAATTCCCCCAAGAACCCCATAACAGGCAGTGTGGCAGAATCCCCCAATCCCCCCATAACAGGCAGTGTGGCAGAATCCCCATATTGAAGGTGGACAAAGTTCTAGGTTGATTCTTCTTGATTCTTTGACATGTAAGAGGGGCGCAGACCCGCAGTAACGGGCAAATGTTACCTCCGGCAATACTCAGGTAATGTCTCACCTTGAAGCCCAGCAGCAGGATGAGCCAGAAATCGGGGTGTCGGGAGGAGCAGGACAGGGACCTGGACATGGAGCACAAAGTGCCGCGCTCAGCCGCCTGTTAACAAACACAGAGAAGTCAGTGCCATTACAGTATAGCAGCACCCAGGGGCGGACCGGCCATAGGGAGACCCGGGAAAATGCCCAGTGGGCCGCGCTACTTTGGGTCAGTCTAGGCTGCTGCCTTTACTAACACTCCCATCCAATCCCAGCCCCCCATCCCCTTCCTCATTCTATAACCCCCAGCCCATGTCCTCACCCTAATAATATAGCCTCAGTCTTGGAGCACATTGGATGACTGGCCAGGAAGCAGCAGAGATGCCAGAACTGGTTATGGGACCAATTGATTTCCTCCTCCAAAATCGGGATGCCCCGCTGTGTGAAACCCCCCAGGTTTCATTTGTCTATATAAAGTGTTTCTAGTGTTGTATCTCCTATCCATCCCTTAATGCGGGGGCGTAGCTTCACCCACTCAATGCGGGGGCGTGGCTTCACCCATCACTCAATGAATGGGCGCGGCTTCACCCATCACTCAATGAATGGGCGTGGCTTCACCCATCACTCAATGAATAGGCGTGGTTTCACCCATCACTCAATGAATGGGCGTGGCTTCGCCCATCCCTCAATGCGGGGGCATGGCTTCACCATCACTCAATGAATGGGCGTGGCTTCACCCATCACTCAACGAATGGGCGTGGCTTCACTCATCGCTCAATGAATGGGCGTGGCTTCACCCATCACTCAACGAATGGGCGTGGCTTGACCCATCACTTAATGAATGGGCATGGCTTCACCCATCACTCAACGAATGGGTGTGGCTTCACCCATCACTCAATGAATGGGCGTGGCTTGCCCCATTACTTAATGAATGGGCGTGGTTTCACCCATCACTCAATGAATGGGCGTGGCTTCACCCATCCCTCAATGTGGGGGCGTGGCTTCACATCACTCAATGAATGGGGCGTGGCTTCACCCATCACTCAATGAATGGGGCGTGGCTTCACCCATCACTCAATGAATGGGCGTGGCTTCGCCCATCCCTCAATGCGAGGGCGTGGCTTCACCCATTACTCAATGAATGGGCGTGGCCTCACCCATCAACTAATGAGGGGACGTGGCTTCATCCATCAAGCAATGAAGGGTGTGGCTCATTTACATATTGTCCCTCTTTGAGGTGTAACATGCAGATCTGCAGCAATAAATGATTCATTTACCTATTCAAAGTGTTTCTATTGTGACTGTTACAATGTATCTCCTATCCATCCCTCAATATGGGGGGCGTGGCCTCATCCATCCCTCAATGAGGGGGCGGGGCTTCATACATCCATCAATGAGGGGGCGTGGCTTCATCCACCTCTCAGTCAGGGAGCGTGGCTTCCTCCATACCCCAATGAGGGGGCGTGGCCTAATTTAACAAATATCCCTCTTTCCCACTCTGCACAGGTTAGCCCTACACCTTCTTCAAAGTGCATTAATTTGAAGGAGGCTCCTGCATTCTGCTTCCTGTCCTCTGTGGCCGGACTAGTGACATAAGCTGTCATGTGATGCCTATGTCTGGGGAAGCAGAATGCAGGAGCCATGGTGAGTATAAGAGCACACTTCCCAGCATGCACTCTGCATAGGTCAGTGCCGCGCCACCATAAAAGTGCAATGATTGGAAGGAGGCTCCTGCTCATCCCGGCTCCTGCATTCTGCTTCCTGTCCTCTGTGGCCCAGATTAGTGACATGAGCTGTCATGTGATGCCTATGTCAGCTTCCTGGGATGACGGAAGCCAGGGTGAGTATAAGAGCACACTTCCCAGCATGCACTCTGCACAGGTCAGTGCCGCACCTCCATCAAAATGCATTGACTGGAAGGAGGCTCCTGCATTCTGCTTCCTGTCCTCTGTGGCCCAGATTAGTGACATAAGCTGATGCCTATGTCAGGGGAAGCAGAATGCAGGAGCCAGGGTGAGTATAAGAGCACACTTCCCAGCATGCACTCTGCACAGGTTAGCCCTGCATCTTCTTTAAAGTGCATTGATTGGAAGGAGGCTCCTGCTCCCACCGGCTCCCGCACCTCCGGGTGTCGGAATTGAATTTGACGGCCATCAATGCATGGTACTAGCTATCACCACATAATAGTTTTAGGTCCTCACCTTGATGCTGGCGCTAATGTCCTGTGAGCAGAGTACGGGGTCCGCCAGCACCCAGGACAGGAGCAGCAGGGAGTCGATGAACAGCAGCGCGGCCTGCAGGCCCAGCAGGGTCAGGTCCTTTATAATCTGCAGGAGGAAGAAGGGAATTATGGAGACGTCAATCACTAGTCCCTCATTATAACGCTCCTGTACATGGTGCGGCTCCTGTAACTGTTGGTTTCGCCCTTGCTTTGTAATAGAACAAACTATACACAAGGAGTCCCACAACTCCCCACTCTGTCCTCCAAAACAATGGCACCACTCACTTATGAATCACTTCTTTATTAATCGAACTATTTATATGTACAGGTATATACACATATAAAACCAATTAAAATA
Organism: Gastrophryne carolinensis; assembly: GCA_027917425.1. Taxonomy (NCBI): domain Eukaryota; kingdom Metazoa; phylum Chordata; class Amphibia; order Anura; family Microhylidae; genus Gastrophryne; species Gastrophryne carolinensis. The sequence continues at coordinate 517,900,046 of CM051236.1, read as the reverse complement.
CATATATACAACTGTGGAGAGGTCTGTGGGGCCCTGGAGAAGTGACGCGTGACATCACGCGACGCGTCGGCGTCCTTTGAGTGAGGGGGGTTTGTTTGCTGGCCGTGCTGAGATGTGAGTCTATTTTTCATTATATATGTGTCTGCATTGTCTCCACCTGGCTGTCCTCGTTCAGATATTTTGCACAGTGCACTTTATAAGTTTTTGCACATAGGTCAGGATATTATTATTAAGTATATTAGTGTTTATAATTAGTGACTTAGCACATTATAGGGTTTATCAGTCAGGTTTCAGAGCAGTGGCCACATCAATTATTTATATAATATCATGAATCAACGGGTCCAGTAGCAATTACCATCTGGGGGTTGTGTATATATATATTCCTTCCCCCCCCCTCCCTCTTCCCTCTCCACAGTTGTATATATGTATTTTAATTGGTTTTATATGTGTATATACCTGTACATATAAATTGTTGAATTAAAAAAGAAGTTATCAATTCTATCTTCATAAGTGAGTGGTGCCATTGTTTTGGAGGACAGAGTGGGGAGTTGTGGGACTCCTTGTGTATAGTTTGTTTCATTAGTGCACGATTGTGCTTCTGTCCTCTCATGTGCACACTTTAATAGATTAAGGTTGGTGCGGTCTGCTTTCTGTTTTATACTTGCTCTGTAATAGGCTACACATTACCCTTCCTATCCAGGGGGGGAACCTGCCCCAAGTGCTGCAGATCAGAGGGGCGCCAAAGGGAGACCTGAGAACAGATGTGTCAGGTCCTTTATAATCTGCAGGAGGAAGAAGGGAATTATGAAGACGTCAATCACTAGTCCCTCATTATAACGCTCCTGTATATCGTGCTGGATCGGTCCTTGTAAATGTTGGTATCGCCCTTGCTCTGTAATAGGCTACACATTACCCTTCCTATCCAGGGGGGGAACCTGCCCCAGGTGCGGCAGATCAGAGGGGCGCCAAAGGGGGACCTGAGAACAGATGTGTCAGGTCTTTTATAATCTGCAGGAGGAAGAAGGGAATTATGAAGACGTCAATCACTAGTCCCTCATTATAACGCTCCTGTATATCGTGCTGGATCGGTCCTTGTAAATGTTGGTATCGCCCTTGCTCCTTAATAGGCTACACATTACCCTTCCTATCCAGGGGGGGAACCTGCCCCAAGTGCTGCAGATCAGAGGGGCGCCAAAGGGGGACCTGAGAACAGATGTGTCAGGTCTTTTATAATCTGCAGGAGGAAGAAGGGAATTATGAAGACGTCAATCACTAGTCCCTCATTATAACGCTCCTGTATATCGTGCTGGATCGGCCCTTGTAACTGTTGGTTTCGCCCTTGCTCTGTAATAGGCTACAAATTACCCTTCCTATCCAGGGGGGGAACCTGCCCCAGGTGCGGCAGATCAGAGGGGCGCCAAAGGGGGACCTGGGAACAGATGAGAGGGCGCCATTTTGGATCTTTGCCCCGGGTGCCAGAAAGCCGAGCGACTCCTCTGCCTCCATCCATTAATCTAAACACTCTTGTTGCCCCTAGCGATACCCCCGTTCATATCAGTGCAATGCACGTAATAGACCAGACGTCCCGTTTGCAGCGGGAAAGTCCCACTTTGAGGCATTTTGTCCCACTGCCAAACTTTGGGGATATCTACATGTCCCTCTTGCACCCTGATGAAGTGACGTGGGGGCGTCACGACACGCGTCGGCGGCCATCTTTCCGTGGGGGGGGGGCCAAGCTGGTTTGTCCTTTCCATTTTTATATGATCTTATTGATGTATATTTAATCTGCCCCGGTTGGTCCTCATATGCACACATACACTTTTAGCACTAGCACTTTATAGTAGATAGGATTGCTTTGCACTGTATGAGTAGTGAATAGTTTAAAACGTATTGTTGTGATTTACACAGTATTATTTATGATAATCACAGTGTTTACCTGGGCAGTGCAATATCATGTGAATACTCAGCTTTGATGCTGGCGCCCCCTTGTGTGTCTTATGTGTATTTGTTTTTTATATTGTCTTATTAGTGTTGTTTGTGTATTTGGTTTTTATAATAAATATTTTGATAATCTTTCTATATAGTAGTGGTGCCACTTTCTTGTTAGTTTGGGGAGTGTGGGAACCCCTATTGTGTGTTTAAATTACATGTCCCTCTTTATTACTATTATTATTTATGGTCCCCCAAAAAGGGTTTAGTTTAAAATTACCCCCCTAAACAGTGACCCCCTTCTACTTACCCTATATACGAATTTCTTTCTGTGCTACACACCCCCCCATTCCAGAGACACGGAGCCGATCATCTGAGCACATGATACATCATCACACAGGGACCCACCACCTGTATGGGGGGGAGGGGTCAGCAGAAGACTCACCACTCGTTTATCGGGGACGCGGTGAGTGAAGACGCGGTGCAGCCTCCAGCTCTTCCCCAGTAGGGGCCCGAACACCAGCGACACCCCGATATACAGGATGCTGATCCGCACCTGAGACACCAACACACACACACACACAGGTTAGTACAGACAGTATACATTGTAACAGCCAGGCTCTCTGCTGTGTAACACATTGTAGCAACCAGGCTCCCTGCTGTGTAACACATTGTAACAGCCAGGCTCTCTGCTGTGTAACACATTGTAACAGCCAGGCTCCCTGCTGTGTAATACATTGTAACAGCCAGACTCCCTGCTGTGTAAAACATTATATCTGCCAGGCTCCCTGCTGTGTAATACATTGTAACAGGCAGTCTCTCTGCTGTGTAACACATTGTAACAGCCAGGCTCCCTGCTGTGTAATACATTGTAACAGCCAGGCTCTCTGCTGTGTAACACATTGTAACAGCCAGACTCTCTGCTGTGTAACACATTGTAACAGCCAGGCTCCCTGCTGTGTAATACATTGTAACAGAAAGGCTCCCTGCTGTGTAACACATTGTAACAGCCAGGCTCTCTGCTGTGTAACACATTGTAACAGCCAGGCTCTCTGCTGTGTAACACATTGTAACAGACAGTCTCTCTGCTGTGTAACACATTGTAACAGCCAGGCTCCCTGCTGTGTAATACATTGTAACAGAAAGGCTCCTTGCTGTGTAACACATTGTAACAGCCAGGCTCTCTGCTGTGTAACACATTGTAACAGACAGTCTCTCTGCTGTGTAACACATTGTAACAGCCAGGCTCCCTGCTGTGTAATACATTGTAACAGAAAGGCTCCTTGCTGTGTAACACATTGTAACAGCCAGGCTCTCTGCTGTGTAACACATTGTAACAGACAGTCTCTCTGCTGTGTAACACATTGTAACAGCCAGGCTCCCTGCTGTGTAATACATTGTAACAGCCAGACTCTCTGCTGTGTAATACATTGTAACAGAAAGGCTCCTTGTTGTGTAACACATTGTAACAGCCAGGCTCTCTGCTGTGTAATACATTGTAACAGAAAGGTTCCTTGTTGTGTAACACATTGTAACAGCCAGGCTCTCTGCTGTGTAATACATTGTAACAGAAAGGCTCCTTGTTGTGTAACACATTGTAACAGCCAGGCTCCCTGCTGTGTAACACATTGTAACAGCCAGGCTCTCTGCTGTGTAATACATTGTAACAGCCAGGCTCCCTGCTGTGTAACACATTGTAACAGCCAGGCTCCCTGCTGTGTAACACATTGTAACAGCCAGGCTCTCTGCTGTGTAATACATTGTAACAGAAAGGCTCCTTGTTGTGTAACACATTGTAACAGCCAGGCTCTCTGCTGTGTAATACATTGTAACAGAAAGGCTCCTTGTTGTGTAACACATTGTAACAGCCAGGCTCCCTGCTGTGTAACACATTGTAACAGCCAGGCTCTCTGCTGTGTAATACATTGTAACAGCCAGGATCCCTGCTGTGTAACACATTGGAACAGCCAGGCTCCCTGCTGTGTAACACATTGTATCCGCCAGGCTCCCTGCTGTGTAACACATTGTAACAGCCAGGCTCTCTGCTGTGTAATACATTGTAACAGCCAGGCTCCCTGCTGTGTAACACATTGTAACAGCCAGGCTCCCTGCTGTGTAACACATTGTAACAGCCAGGCTCCCTGCTGTGTAACACATTGTAGATGCAGATGCAGACAACGGGTAAGTGACTTACCTGAATGATGGCGGCCACCTGTTCCTGTGCGGAGAACATAAAGGCGCTGATGTAGCTGAGGACGCTGCCCAACACCACGACCAGGTTCAGGTTGGGGCTGGACATCTTCACTATCCTGACACACACATAGAAAACGGACAATGTAAGGACACTCTGCCTATTAATATGGGGTCTGGAGCAGTGCCTCATACTCTGCCTATTAATATGGGGTCTGGAGAGGCCATTCAAACTCTGCCTATTATTATGGAGCCTGGAGGGGGGCCCACTCCTACCTGATAATATGGGGTCTGCTCACACTCTGCCTATTATTATGTGTTCTGGAGCAGTGTCTCACACTACATCTATTAAAATGGGGTCTAGAGGGGCCACTGAAACTCTGCCTATTAATATAGGGTCTGAAGCAGTGTATTATATGCTGCCTATTAATATGGAGCCTGGAGGGGTCACTCACACTCTGCCTATTAATATGGGGTCTGGAGCAGTGTCTCACACTCTTCCTATTAATATGGGGTCTGGAGCAGTGTCTCACACTCTGTCTATTAATATGGGGTCTGGAGAGGACCACTGACACCCTGCCTATTAACATGGGGTCTGGATGAACCACTCAAACGCTGCCTATTAATATGAGGCCTAGAGCAGTGTCTCATGCTGCACCTATTATTTATGAAGACTGGAGGGGCCCACTCACACCCTGCCTATTAATATGCTGTCTGGAGCGGTGTCTCACAATCTGCCTATTAATATAGTGCCTGGAGTAGTGTCTTACACTCTGTCTGTTAATATGGGGTCTGGAGGGGCCACTCACACTCTGCCTATTAATACAGGGTCTGAAATGGCTGCTTACACTGTGCCTATTCATATGGAGCCTGGAGGGGCCACTCACACCCTGTCAGGGGTCTGGAGTGATGTGTCACACTATACCTATTAAAACGGGTTTCTGGAGGGGCCACTCACACACCGCCTATTAATATGGGGTCTGGAATGGCTGCTTACACTGTGCCTATTAATGCAGGGTCTGGAATGGCTGCTTACACACCGCCTATTAATATGGGGTCTGGAATGGCTGCTTACACTGTGCCTATTAATGTAGGGTCTGGAATGGCTGCTTACACTGTGCCTATTAATGCAGGGTCTGGAATGGCTTCTTACACTGTGCCTATTAATACAGGGTCTGGAATGGCTGCTTACATTGTGCCTATTAATACAGGGTCTGGAATGGCTGCCTACACTGTGCCTATTAATACAGGGTCTGGAATGGCTGCTTACACTGTGCCTATTAATACAGGGCCTGGAATGGCTGCCTACACTGTGCCTATTAATAGAGGGTCTGGAATGGCTGCTTACACTGTGCCTATTAATGCAGGGTCTGGAATGGCTTCTTACACTGTGCCTATTAATGCAGGGTCTGGAATGGCTTCTTACACTGTGCCTATTAATACAGGGTCTGGAATGGCTGCTTACACTGTGCCTATTAATACCGGGTCTGGAATGGCTGCTTACACTGTGCCTATTAATACAGGGCCTGGAATGGCTGCCTACACTGTGCCTATTAATACAGGGTCTGCAATGGCTGCCTACACTGTGCCTATTAATACAGGGTCTGGAATGGCTGCTTACACTGTGCCTATTAATGCAGGGTCTGGAATGGCTTCTTACACTGTGCCTATTAATACAGGGTCTGGAAGGCTGCTTACACTGTGCTTATTAATAAAGGGTCTGGAAGGCTGCTTACACTGTGCCTATTAATACAGGGTCTGGAATGGCTGCCTACACTGTGCCTATTAATACAGGGTCTGGAATGGCTGCCTACACTGTGCCTATTAATACAGGGTCTGGAATGGCTGCTTACACTGTGCCTATTAATACAGGGTCTGGAATGGCTGCCTACACTGTGCCTATTAATACAGGGTCTGGAATGTCTGCTTACACTGTGCCTATTAATAAAGGGTCTGGAATGGCTGCTTACACTTTGCCTATTAATACAGGGTCTGGAATGGCTGCTTACACTGTGCCTATTAATACAGGGTCTGGAATGGCTGCTTACACTGTGCCTATTAATACAGGGTCTGGAATGGCTGATTACACTGTGCCTATTAATACAGGGTCTGGAAGGCTGCTTACACTGTGCCTATTAATACAGGGTCTGGAAGGCTGCTTACACTGTGCCTATTAATACAGGGTCTGGAATGGCTGCCTACACTGTGCCTATTAATACAGGGTCCGGAATGGCTGCTTACACTATGCCTATTAATAAAGGGTCTGGAATGGCTGCTTACACTTTGCCTATTAATACAGGGTCTGGAATGGCTGCTTACACTGTGCCTATTAATACAGGGTCTGGAATGGCTGCTTACACTGTGCCTATTAATACAGGGTCTGGAATGGCTGCTTACACTGTGCCTATTAATACAGGGTCTGGAATGGCTGCTTACACTGTGCCTATTAATACAAGGTCTGGAGCAGTGTCTCATACTCTGTCTATTAATACAGGGTCTGGAGCAGTGTCTCACACTTCACCTATTAAAATGGGGTCTGAAGCAGCCACTCAAAATCTGTTTAATAATATGTGGTCTGGGGGGGCCACTCCTACTCTGCCCATTAATATGGGGTCTGGACGGGCTGCTCAGACTCTGCCTATTGATATGGGGTCTAGAGGGGCATATCAATATACACACATACCTGTTCTGGCGGAAGCGCACGGTGAAGATGAAGCAGAAGAGCGACAGTAGAAGCGCGCAGGTGAGCAGCGATCCCATCACCCCCGTCACTGCCGATGAGATTGTCCTGCTCTCCGCAGCCTGTAGGGGGAGACACACCGGCTTTGTTATTCGTATGGGGACAGGGGCGCGCACTTCAGGAGGAAGGAAAGACACCTAGGCTTAAATATCTTCCTGGCACACAGGGGATGCCACACGTAGGGCCGCGCATGTGCTGTGGGATGCCCCTGGGGAAAGCTGTCAGCCTTTTAGACCCTAGGGCCAGGCTCATTAGGTTTGTGTTTGCTTTAAAGCGGCTGTGAAGAGACTGGTGCTCACTAGACAGAGGGCTGGGGCTGTATATGGGCCCAAAACCATGCTGGTGCTCAATAGACAGAGGGCTGGGGCTGTATAGCCCGATAATAAGAACCATGCTGGTGCTCAATAGACAGTGGGCTGGGGCTGTATACAGGCCCAAAACCAAGAACCATGCTGGTGCTCAATAGACAGAGGGCTGGGGCTGTATAAAGGGTCAAAACTAAGAACCATGCTGGTGCTCAATAGACAGAGGGCTGGGGCTGTATACAGGTCCAAAACGAAGAACCATGCTTGTGATCAATAGACAGAGGTCTGGGCCGTAAACAGGGCCAAAACTAAGAACCATGCTGGTGCTCAATAGACAGAGGGCTGGAGCTGTATACAGGTCTGAAACTAAGAACCATGCTGGTGCTCAATAGACAGAGGGCTATGGCTGTATCAAAGTCCGAAACTAAGAACCATGCTGGTGCTCAATAGACCGAGGGCTGGGACTGTATACAGATCAGAAACTAAGAACCATGCTGGTGCTCAATAGACAGAGGTCTGGAGCTGTATACAGGTCTGAAACTAAGAACCATGCTGGTGCTCAATAGACAGAGGGCTATGGCTGTATAAAAGTCAGAAAATAAGAACCATGCTGGTGCTCAATAGACCGAGGGCTGGGGCTGTAAACAGGGCCAAAACTAAGAACCATGCCGGTGCTCAATAGACAGAGGGCTGGAGCTGTATACAGGTCTGAAACTAAGAACCATGCTGGTGCTCAATAGACAGAGGGCTGGGGCTGTATACAGGTCCAAAACTAAGAACCATGCTTGTGATCAATAGACAGAGGTCTGGGCCGTAAACAGGGCCAAAACTAAGAACCATGCTGGTGCTCAATGGACAGAGGGCTGGAGCGGTATACAGGTCTGAAACTAAGAACCATGCTGGTGCTCAATAGACAGAGGGCTATGGCTGTATAAAAGTCCGAAACTAAGAACCATGCTGGTGCTCAATAGACCGAGGGCTGGGGCTGTATACAGATCAGAAACGAAGAACCATGCTGGTGCTCAATAGACAGAGGGCTGGGGCTGTATAAAAGTCAGAAAATAAGAACCATGCTGGTGCTCAATAGACCGAGGGCTGGGGCTGTATACAGGTCAAACTTTGAACCATGCTGGTGCTCAATAGACAGAGGGCTGGGGCTGTATACAGATCAGAAACTAAGAACCATGCTGGTGCTCATTAGACAGAGGGCTGGGGCTGTATACAGATCAGAAACTAAGAACCATGCTGGTGCTCAATAGACAGAGGGCTGGGGCTGTATACAGGTCAGAAACTAAGAACCATGCTGGTGCTCAATAGACAGAGGTCTGGGGCTGTAAACAGGGCCAAAACTAAGAGCCATGCTGGTGCTCAATAGACAGAGGGCTGGAGCTGTATACAGGTCTGAAACTAAGAACCATGCTGGTGCTCAATAGACAGAGGGCTATGGCTGTATAAAAGTCCGAAAAAAAGAACCATGCTGGTGTTCAATGGACCGAGGGCTGGGGCTGTATACAGGTCAAACTTTGAACCATGCTGGTGCTCAATAGACAGAGGGCTGGGGCTGTATACAGATCAGAAACTAAGAACCATGCTGGTGCTCAATAGACAGAGGGCTGGGGCTGTATACAGGTCAGAAACTATGAACCATGCTGGTGCTCAATAGACAGAGGACTGGGGCTGTATAAAAGTCCGAAACTAAGAACCATGCTGGTGCTCAATAGACCGATGGCTGGGGCTGTATACAGGTCAGAAACTTTGAACCATGCTGGTGCTCAATAGACAGAGGGCTGGGGCTGTATACAGATCAGAAACTAAGAACCATGCTGGTGCTCAATAGACAGAGGTCTGGGGCTGTAAACAGGGCCAAAACTAAGAACCATGCTGGTGCTCAATAGACAGAGGGCTGGAGCTATATACAGGTCTGAAACTAAGAACCATGCTGGTGTTCAATAGACAGAGGGCTATGGCTGTATAAAAGTCCGAAACTAAGAACCATGCTGGTGCTCAATAGATCGAGGGCTGGGGCTGTATACAGGTCAAACTTTGAACCATGCTGGTGCTCAATAGACAGAGGGCTGGGGCTGTATACAGATCAGAAACTAAGAACCATGCTGGTGCTCAATAGACAGAGGGCTGGGGCTGTATACAGAGCCAAAACTAAGAACCATGCTGTGCTCAATAGACAGAGGGCTGGGGCAGTATAAAGGTGTGAAACTAAGAACCATGCTGGTGCTCAATAGACAGAGGGCTGGGGCAGTATAAAGGTGTGAAACTAAGAACCATGCTGGTGCTCAATAAACAGAGGGCTGAGGCTGTATACAGGTCAGAAACTATGAACCATGCTGGTGCTCAATAGACAGAGGGCTGGGGCTGTATACAGAGCCAAAACTAAGAACCATGCTGTGCTCAATAGACAGAGGGCTGGGGCAGTATAAAGGTGTGAAACTAAGAACCATGCTGGTGCTCAATAAACAGAGGGCTGGGGCTGTATACAGGTCAGAAACTATGAACCATGCTGGTGCTCAATAGACAGAGGACTGGGGCTGAAGAAAGGGGCAAACGTATGAACCATGCTGGTGCTCAATAGACAGAGGGCTGGGGCTGTAAAAAGGGCCAAAACTAAGAGCCATGCTGGTGCTCAATAGACAGAGGGCTGGGGCTGTATACAGGTCTGAAACTAAGAACCATGCTGGTGCTCAATAGACAGTGGGCTGGGGCTGTATACTGGCCCAAATTAAGAACCATGCTGGTGCTCAATAGACAGAGGGCTGGGGCTGAAGAAAGGGCTCAAACTAAGAACCATGCTGGTGCTCAATAGACAAAGGGCTGGGGCTGTATACAGGCCCAAACTAAGAACCATGCTGGTGCTCAATAGACAGAGGACTGGAGCTGTATACAGGCCCAAACTAAGAACCATGCTGGTGCTCAATAGACAGAGGGCTGGAGCTGTATACAGGCCCAAACTAAGAACCATGCTGGTGCTCAATAGACAGAGGGTTGGGGCTGTACACAGGGCCAAAACTAAGAACCATTCTGGTGCTCAATAGACAGGGGGCTGGGGCTGTATACAGGCCCAAACTAAGAACCATACTGTTGCTCAATAGACAGGGGGCTGGAGCTGTATACAGGCCCAAACTAAGAACCATACTGTTGCTCAATAGACAGAGGGCTGGGGCTGTATACAGGGACGAAATTAAGAACCATGCTGGTGCTCAATAGACAGAGGGCTGGGGCTAAAGAAAGGGCCGAAACTAAGAACCATGCTGGTGCTCAATAGCCAAAGGAGATTTAGGCCTGGTGTGAGTTTGGGGGCGTCACCCTTGGGTGTATCACAGATGTGGAGCCACTTACCCCGGCAGGCAGGCGGCACATGTCCTGCAGCACAGCCAGGGCCCCGGCACCGTCCAGTGTGGCGTCCATGTGACTCACTGACATGGCGCTGCAGTTCAGGGCGGGCTCCATATCCCCGATCCTTCCCGGGGAGTCATCTAGAAGCTTCCATCCGATCGGGGGCGCCCCTGGACCTCTCAGCCAATCACAACGTAAGCTCGAGTCCGGCGACGGCGAGGGCGTGAACAAGAAGCCGCCGGGCACCTGAAAAACAAGGCGGAGCATTTACTATTAAAGAGAAACTGTCATTGGCTAAAACATTACAGCGAGAGAAAAATGCCAAGATCAACCGAGCGATCTGATTGGCCAATCTCATAAAGCATCCCCGAATGAATGTGCATTAAACTGTCTGTCTCATTGTGTTTATTAATATTGTTATTATTATTGTTCTTATCATTATTATTATTATTATTATTATTATTATTATTATTATTATTGTTCTTGTTGTTATTATTATTATTATTATTGTTGTTATTATTATTGTTATTATTTTTATTGTTCTTGTTGTTATTATTATTATTGTTATTGTTGTTGTTATTGTTGGTGTTGTTGTTGTTATTATTATTGTTATTGTTGTTATTATTGTTGTTCTTGTTATTGTTATTATTATTATCATTATTATTATTATTGTCGTTGTTGTTGTTGTTGTTATTAATGTTATTGTTATTATTATTATTGTTATCATTATTATTATTTTCATTGTTGTTGTTATTATTGTTACTGTTGTTATTATTATTATTATTATTATTATTATGAAACTGTCATTGGCTAAAACATTACAGCGAGAGAAAAATGCCCCGATCAACCGAGCGATCTGATTGGCCAATCTCGTAAAGCATCCCCGAATGAATGTGCATTAAACTGTCTCATTGTGTTTATTATTATTGTTATTATTGTTATTGTTGTTGTTATTATTATTATTGTTCTTGTTATTATTATTATTTTTATTATTGTTCTTGTTGTTATTATTATTATTGTTCTTGTTGTTATTGTTATTATTATTGTTATTATTATTATTATTGCTATTGTTATTATTAAACATTAAAGTTAGTGGTTTAAAGCGGAACCAAACCCTGTTATTGAGACAGCAGTGTTACCCAGAGTTATTATTATTTATGCTTGAACATTATTAATGTTATTATTAATTATTAATGTAATATATTAATTATTAATGTCAATTCATTAAATAATTATTAATGCTTAAAACATTAAAGTTAGTAATTTAAAGAGGAACCAAACCCCTATTATTGAGGCACCAGTGTTACCCAGCGTTATTATTATTTACGCTTCACTCATTGTTAAACATTAAAGTTTGTAGTTTAAAGAGGAACCAAACCCCAAGATATTGGGTTTTGTTTCTGCTGTCTGGGGCATCCCGAACTGCGATGATCAGCAGTGTGTATCCACTGTGATCATGTGACTCTGAAATCTGAATGAAACGCCTCTGACTGGCTGAGTGGCCCGAGCGGGTACCAGGGGGAGGCGTGTTTCAGGCCGATCTGTGGGCACACACATCCTGATTTGGGATGCCCGGTCAGAGCGCAACAACACCCAAAGAAAGTCATTTTCTTCGGTATTTTTCCTTTTTAAAGTGGACCAAAACCCGGGATTTTGCTCCTTTTCTTTGGGGCATCCTGATTTGGGATGTCTAGCTAGTTGAAACCCCATGGGGTCTCCCGATAAACTTCCTGCTGATCCCACGGTGCATGCGCGGGTTCTCGTACCATCAGCGCGTTATGCCGTACAAACTTTGAGGAGCGCGTCGGCATGAAGATAGGAGAGTGGCGGCACCCCCGGTGTCTCCCATTTAAATGCCTTGGTGCAGGAGCGCGCCTCAGCCACTGGGAGGCCTGCAATCAAGTGAGGGGGGTTAAACAATGGAGCTGTTGGTCCTCTTTAAAGTGGACCAAAACCCAGGATTTTTACTATCCTGGGTTTTGGTTCTTGCCCCCGGGGCACCCTGATTGGGGATGCCTCGCTGTGTGAAACCCTGCAGGTCTCCACGTGCAGCTCACTTCTTCCCAGTCCTACAGCGCATGCACGGCCGCTCGTCCAATCAGCGCGTTAGGAGCTGTGTGAAACCCCCCAGAAAGCCCCAAAAACTCACCTCTCCCCGCTCCCACGTGACCGCTGCCACCAATCCCGGCCGACGGACAAGCGGGAGGCAGCGACGGACAAGACAGTGCGCCCGCCGACGCCTCCCGCGCGTCACTCTTACAGGGCGCCATTCACAAACTGCCGGCGCCGGTGCACGTCCTGCTAGAGGGACGCGCGGGCGCCGCTGGATCGAGGATAAGGTAGGGATTTTGGGGATCTGGGGGGGTTTCACACAGCGGGGCACCCCCGATCGGGGTGCCCCGCAGTCAGGGGGCTGATCGGGCCGGGAATCTATCATGGGAGGGTGTTGGTCCACTTTAATGTAATTTTTTTATGAAAAAAGAAGTATCACAGCACCACCCACAATGTATTATCTAAGATGTGCTTTAAAGGAGTCTCTAATAGAATGTAACCAAACACAAACATACACAAAATATATATATATATATAAAATATATATATATATATATACAAAAAATATATATATATAAAAAAAGCAATGCATTGACTATATATAAAAAAAAACTATATATATATATATATACAAAAAAAAATATATATATATATATAAAAAAGCTATGCATTGACTATATATAAAAAAAACTATATATATATATATATATATATATATATATATATATACACAAAATATATATATATAAAAAAGCTATGCATTGACTATATATAAAAAAAACTATATATATACAAAAAATATATATATATATAAAAGCTATGCACTGACTATATATATAAAAAAGAACTATATATATACAAAAAATATATATATATATAAAAGCTATGCATTGACTATATATATAAAAAAAAAACTATATATATACAAAAAAATATATATATAAAAATATGTGGCCCCAGCAGCCACCAGAGACACCTCAAGCACCACTAAATCAAGTAAAATACATCAAAAAGGTATCATGAATGTCTCAGTATTTATTAATGATTAAAAATACACCATTACATACAATTTGTTAAAACCAATTCAATAGCAGGGACACGACAACCATCCCTCCTCCCCTTTTGAAAAAAAAAACCCTCTCATACTAAATATGATACATAAATATAAAGTGTCTAGTGCAATAACAGTGCTGAATGGTGGCCTAGAAAGTGCTGCAGTGCTACAGTTAGAGAATGTTTCCCCATAAAGAAAAAGAAAGCAAGCAGCCAGCTAAGTTGCCCAAAAAAAAAAGATTTGTTGAAGAAAGGTTAAAGTGCAAAATATCACCAAATTGAAGGGTTGGGAGGGATCCCGGCGTCCTGATCCCCCACGCGCTTCGTGAGACAAGCTCACTTTACAAGAGGTGCCAGAGAACAAAGGCTGTATTCACATACTTCATTTTTTTAAGTAAACTCCTAATAAATATGAATTCAGGTGATTTTGGCTTAATTTGTTGATTGTGGTGGAGGGGGGAGGTGCTACTCTTTGGAGCTATCGGGGTGCTTGCCGGCACCATTACCTTTTGCTCATATTAAATGATAGACACGATTACTTCTTGAGTATTTGGGAGCCTTGGGTGCAATACGCTGCCCCAAACCTTTGGACAATACTAAGAACTAAAGTAAACAATAGAACAAGGGCCTGGCAGGAGCGGACCGAGGACCCCTACCCACCCCCTCACTTCCCAGCACCCTGTAACACCCACCTGCACCCTTCTAGAACCACACTTTCTTAAAGTGGACTTTCACTCTGAATAAGAGCCTATCTTATATGTTTCCCACACTCTGTACATACAGATTGCCCACATTAATCCGGACCTTCACCCTGAATAAGAGTCTGTCTTATATGTTTCCCACACCCTGTAAATACAGATTGCTCACATTAATCCGGACCTTCACCCTGAATAAGAGTCTATCTTATATGTTTCCCACACCCTGTACTTACAGATTGCCCACATTAATCCGGACCTTCACCCTGAATAAGAGCCTATCTTATATGTTTCCCCCACCCTGTACATACAGATTGCTCACATTAATCCGGACCTTCACCCTGAATAAGAGCCTATCTTATATGTTTCCCCCACCCTGTACATACAGATTGCTCACATTAATCCGGACCCTCACCCTGAATAAGAGTCTATCTTATATGTTTCCCACACCCTGTACATACAGATTGCTCACATTAATCCGGACCTTCACCCTGAATAAGAGCCTATCTTATATGTTTCCCTCTTATACATACAGATTGTTCACATTAAAAATCATCCTACCTGCATCTACTGCATGTTATGAGCTGGCGGCTCATGGAACATAAGGCAGCCTGCAAACAGGAAGTGTCTTCTGACTGTGCTGCTCTGCATTCTGGGATTGCTGACCTTTTTCCTGACCCCAGCTCTGCTCTGTCTGAGCAAAGCACAGCTATAACTCCGCCCCCTGTACGTTATCCCACTCTCCTCAGTAAGTGTGATGCTTCTGAGTCAAGATGGCCGCGCCCGTATCCTAAAGTCCTGAACAGAGTTGCAGCCCAGTGGGGGAAAGAATAATAAGTAAGTGACTAAAAACTTAAAATATATTCATTTTAGATGCTGGGGAATCGTTTTATAAGGGTTTGGGCTTTTCAATAAATCACGGTGAAGGTCCGGATTAAGTCTGACATTGTGTTATGTGTTTTCTTCTATTACCTGAATAAACCAAAACGGCGTCTATGGCTGAGTTGGAGGGGGGGGGGGGGAGGCTCTTCCTGGGCTTCTAACCTCCCAGACCCAGCATGTATATTTTTATAATATTTTAACAAAGCCAGAAACGCTGCTGTATACATTACGCCATTGTCGACAATTAATTAATTTAACATGTATGTAATTAAAGAGCAAAAAAGAGAAAAGACCGCACCAACTCTAAAAATGTATGTGACTAGTGTGCTTCACTGGAGGGTAGTTATAGGAGATTCAATAATGGTTAGATCAATGGGGTCCCCCCGAAAACCAACCCCACCAACCCAGAGGCACCACTACGCTGTAAAAATATATACAATTTTATTAGAACATATATTTGCAATACAGAATGATGACACAAATTTAAAAATGGATATAGCGAGTCTCTTGAAGAATCTACAAGGTAAATATAAATGTTCCCAGTGCCAGTTACTAATCTAAACTAAAGTGCAAAATAGAATATTAAAGAGCTGTATAGTGACCTGTGCAATATGGATACCAATGCAAATGCAAAGCTGATACACAAATAATGCAAAAACAAAACACCAATGTCAAGCAAAACTGATTAGACACTACAAACAATAACAACTGCAATCAATTCCTAGACAATGGCCTCGATTCAATAAGAGTTGAAAAAAATTCTCATGGTAGTAAAAGATTCAATTCATGAGAAAAAAGCCCGAGAATGTCACTGTTACTGAATCACCAGCTAAAAAGACAATGAAAGTCACTGTTACTGAATCACCAGATAAAGACAATGAAAGTCAATGGCAGCTTTTACTACAGTGTAGAAAGGAGGAAACACTTCTCTACTTTTCTTAGGAGTAAAAAAGCTGCCGTTGACTTTCATTGTCTTTATCTGGTGATTCAGTAACAGTGACTTTCATTGTCTTTTTAGCTGGTGATTCAGTAACAGTGACTTTCATTGTCTTTATCTGGTGATTCAGTAACAGTGACTTTCATTGTCTTTATCTGGTGATTCAGTAACAGTGACATTCTCAGGCTTTTTTCTCATGAATTGAATCTTTTACTACCATATGAATTTTTTCTACCTTTATTGAATCAAGGCCAATGTGCTAATACATATACCATACATACAAGAAGTGCAAAATTGCATACAGAAAGTGCTATCCTATGGAATCCGTGACACAGATCACATGGGAACTAATAAAGATATTGAAGTTATATCACCATATTATGTCAAGGCCTATTCCATACAAAAAAACACCGACGCGTTACGTAATGGTGACCCCACTACTTCATCAGGATGTCATGTCCATCTTAAATGTCCCCCTATAGACTGTAATGAGAGAGGAGTGATACAGGGGGAACTTACTATAGTCCTGCGCCCCTCCTGTGTGGTGAGTGATGCAGTGCCTCGCCCCCTCCAGGGATGACGGCCGGGCATGTGCAGGATGAGCGCCGCACGCTCCCGGCTGACTCAGGACGATTTGCCTAAACACGTTCTCAGCATTTCCTCTCGGAGCTCCTGAACTCCCAAAATGAGCCAATTCCAGGAGGTATAAAGCCTGTGTATGACATCATCGCTGCCTGCTAATGAGCTCCTGGCACAGGGGCATTAAGGACTATAAAGCCTGTCTGTGATATCATCGCTGCCTGCCAATCATCTTTGCCTGCCAATCAGCCCCTGGAACAGGGGCAATAGGGACTATAAAGCCTATCTATGACATAAACGCTGCCCGCCAATTAGCTTCCAACACAGGGGAAATAAGGACTAAAAAGTCTGTCTATGACATCATCGCTGCCTGCCAATCAGCTCCCGGCACAGTGGCAATAGGGACCATAAAGCCTGTCTATGACATCATCACTGCCTGCCAATCAGCTCTCGGCACAGGAGCAATAGCGACTATAAAGCCTATCTATGACATCATTGCTGCCCGCCAATCAGCTCCTGACACAGGGGCAATAAGCCTGTGTATGACATCATCGCTGCCTGCCAATCAGCTCCTGGCACAGGGGCAATAAGGACTATAAAGCCTGTCTATGACATCATCTCTGCCTGCCAATCAGCTCCTGGAACAGGGGCAATAGGGACTATAAAGCCTGGCTATGACATCATTTCTGCCTGTCAATCAGCTCCTGGCACATGGGCAATAAGGACTATAAAGCCTGTCCATGACATCATCACTGCCTGACAATCCGCTCCTGGCACAGGAGCAATAAGGACTATAAAGCCTATCTATGACATCATCACTGCCTGCCAATCAGCTTCCAACACAGGGGCAATAAGGACTATAAAGCCTATCTATGACATCATCGCTGCCTGCCAATCAGCTCCAGGCACAGGAGCAATAGGGACTATAAAGCCTGTGTATGACATCATCGCTGCCTGCCAATCAGGCAAATAAGAATTCTGACTAACAAACTGTCACTCACTGCCAGCATCGGGACACCCCATAGCAAGCGCTGACACCTATTCCTAGAAACAAGTTATGCATCTTGAACTAAATATAGATAACAAAATGTACATGAACGGTGACACTATATAACCAAAAGGCAGATATCTTCCTCTGTTACCAGGCTTAGAATATATGTATGTGCACTGAGGAAGCACCTTTGTGAAACGTATGCACTCCAGTCATACTTGTTACAAACAAGAGGAATAAACCCCTTGCCTTGCTACAAACTGATGAACTGTCTTGCTACAAACTGATGAACTGTCTTGCTACAAACTGATGAACTGTCTTGCTACAAACTGATGAACTGCCTTGCTACAAATTGATGAACTGTCTTGCTACAAACTGATGAACTGTCTTGCTACAAACTGATGAACTGTCTTGCTACAAACTGTTGAACTGCCTTGCTACAAACTGATGAACTGTCTTGCTACAAACTGATGAACTGTCTTGCTACAAACTGATGAACTGTCTTGCTAAAAACTGATGAACTGCCTTGCTACAAATTGATGAACTGTCTTGCTACAAACTGATGAACTGTCTTGCTACAAACTGATGAACTGTCTTGCTACAAACTGTTGAACTGCCTTGCTACAAACTGATGAACTGTCTTGCTACAAACTGATGAACTGTCTTGCTACAAACTGATGAACTGTCTTGCTACAAACTGATGAACTGCCTTGCTACAAACTGATGAACTGCCTTGCTACAAATTGATGAACTGTCTTGCTACAAACTGATGAACCGTCTTGCTACAAACTGATGAACCGTCTTGCTACAAACTGATGAACTGTCTTGCTACAAACTGATGAACTGCCTTGCTACAAACTGATGAACTGTCTTGCTACAAATTGATGAACTATCTTGCTACAAACTGATGAACCGTCTTGATACAAACTGATGAACTGTCTTGCTACAAACTGATGAACTGTCTTGCTACAAACTGATGAACCGTCTTGATACAAACTGATGAACTGTCTTGCTACAAACTGATGAACTGTCTTGCTACAAACTGATGAACTGTCTTGCTACAAACTGATGAACTGTCTTGCTACAAACTGATGAACTGCCTTGCTACAAACTGATGAACTGCCTTGCTACAAATTGATGAACTGTCTTGCTACAAACTGATGAACCGTCTTGCTACAAACTGATGAACCGTCTTGCTACAAACTGATGAACTGTCTTGCTACAAACTGATGAACTGTCTTGCTACAAACTGATGAACTGCCTTGCTACAAATTGATGAACTGTCTTGCTACAAACTGATGAACTGTCTTGCTACAAACTGATGAACTGTCTTGCTACAAACTGTTGAACTGCCTTGCTACAAACTGATGAACTGTCTTGCTACAAACTGATGAACTGTCTTGCTACAAACTGATGAACTGTCTTGCTACAAACTGATGAACTGCCTTGCTACAAACTGATGAACTGCCTTGCTACAAATTGATGAACTGTCTTGCTACAAACTGATGAACCGTCTTGCTACAAACTGATGAACCGTCTTGCTACAAACTGATGAACTGTCTTGCTACAAACTGATGAACTGCCTTGCTACAAACTGATGAACTGTCTTGCTACAAATTGATGAACTATCTTGCTACAAACTGATGAACCGTCTTGATACAAACTGATGAACTGTCTTGCTACAAACTGATGAACTGTCTTGCTACAAACTGATGAACCGTCTTGATACAAACTGATGAACTGTCTTGCTACAAACTGATGAACTGTCTTGCTACAAACTGTTGAACCGTCTTGCTACAAACAGATGAACTGTCTTGCTACAAACTGATGAACCGTCTTGCTACAAACTGATGAACTCTCTTGCTACAAACTGATGAACTGTCTTGCTACAAACTGATGAACTGTCTTGCTACAAACTGATGAACTGTATTGCTACAAACTGATGAACTGTCTTGCTACAAACTGATGAACTGTCTTGCTACAAACTGATGAACTGCCTTGCTACAAACTGATTAACTGTCTTGCTACAAACTGATGAACTGTCTTGCTACAAACTGATTAACTGTCTTGCTACAAACTGATGAACTGTCTTGCTACAAACTGATGAACCGTCTTGCTACAAACTGATGAACTGTCTTGCTACAAACTGATGAACTGTCTTGCTACAAACTGATGAACTGTCTTGCTACAAACTGATGAACTGCCTTGCTACAAACTGATGAACTGTCTTGCTACAAACTGATGAACTGTCTTGATACAAACTGATGAACTGTCTTGCTACAAACAGATGAACTGTCTTGTTACAAACTGATGAACTGTCTTGTTACAAACTGATGAACTGTCTTGCTACAAACTGATGAACTGTCTTGTTACAAACTGATGAACCGTCTTGCTACAAACTGATGAACCGTCTTGCTACAAACTGATGAACTGTCTTGTTACAAACTGATGAACTGTCTTGCTACAAACTGATGAACCGTCTTGCTACAAACTGATGAACTGTCTTGCTACAAACTGATGAACTGTCTTGATACAAACTGATGAACTGTCTTGCTACAAACTGATGAACTGTCTTGATACAAACTGATGAACTGCCTTGATACAAACTGATGAACTGTCTTGCTACAAACTGATGAACTGCCTTGTTACAAACTGATGAACTGTCTTGTTACAAACTGATGAACTGTCTTGCTACAAACTGATGAACCGTCTTGCTACAAACTGATGAACCGTCTTGCTACAAACTGATGAACTGTCTTGTTACAAACTGATGAACTGTCTTGCTACAAACTGATGAACCGTCTTGCTACAAACTGATGAACCGTCTTGCTACAAACTGATGAACTGTCTTGCTACAAACTGATGAACTGTCTTGCTACAAACTGATGAACTGTCTTGCTACAAACTGATGAACTGTCTTGCTACAAACTGATGAACCGTCTTGCTACAAACTGATGAACTGTCTTGCTACAAACTGATGAACTGCCTTGCTACAAACTGATGAACTGTCTTGATACAAACTGATGAACTGTATTGCTACAAACTGATGAACTGTCTTGCTACAAACTGATGAACTGTCTTGCTACAAACTGATGAACTGCCTTGATACAAACTGATGAACTGTCTTGCTACAAACCAATGAACTGCCTTGCTACAAACTGATGAACTGTCTTGCTACAAACTGATGAACTGTCTTGCTACAAACTGATGAACTGTCTTGCTACAAACTGATGAACTGCCTTGCTACAAATTGATGAACTGTCTTGCTACAAACTGATGAACTGTCTTGCTACAAACTGATGAACTGTCTTGCTACAAACTGTTGAACTGCCTTGCTACAAACTGATGAACTGTCTTGCTACAAACTGATGAACTGTCTTGCTACAAACTGATGAACTGTCTTGCTACAAACTGATGAACTGCCTTGCTACAAATTGATGAACTGTCTTGCTACAAACTGATGAACTGTCTTGCTACAAACTGATGAACTGTCTTGCTACAAACTGTTGAACTGCCTTGCTACAAACTGATGAACTGTCTTGCTACAAACTGATGAACTGTCTTGCTACAAACTGATGAACTGTCTTGCTACAAACTGATGAACTGCCTTGCTACAAACTGATGAACTGCCTTGCTACAAATTGATGAACTGTCTTGCTACAAACTGATGAACCGTCTTGCTACAAACTGATGAACCGTCTTGCTACAAACTGATGAACTGTCTTGCTACAAACTGATGAACTGCCTTGCTACAAACTGATGAACTGTCTTGCTACAAATTGATGAACTATCTTGCTACAAACTGATGAACCGTCTTGATACAAACTGATGAACTGTCTTGCTACAAACTGATGAACTGTCTTGCTACAAACTGATGAACCGTCTTGATACAAACTGATGAACTGTCTTGCTACAAACTGATGAACTGTCTTGCTACAAACTGATGAACTGTCTTGCTACAAACTGATGAACTGTCTTGCTACAAACTGATGAACTGCCTTGCTACAAACTGATGAACTGCCTTGCTACAAATTGATGAACTGTCTTGCTACAAACTGATGAACCGTCTTGCTACAAACTGATGAACCGTCTTGCTACAAACTGATGAACTGTCTTGCTACAAACTGATGAACTGTCTTGCTACAAACTGATGAACTGCCTTGCTACAAATTGATGAACTGTCTTGCTACAAACTGATGAACTGTCTTGCTACAAACTGATGAACCGTCTTGATACAAACTGATGAACTGTCTTGCTACAAACTGATGAACTGTCTTGCTACAAACTGTTGAACCGTCTTGCTACAAACAGATGAACTGTCTTGCTACAAACTGATGAACCGTCTTGCTACAAACTGATGAACTCTCTTGCTACAAACTGATGAACTGTCTTGCTACAAACTGATGAACTGTCTTGCTACAAACTGATGAACTGTATTGCTACAAACTGATGAACTGTCTTGCTACAAACTGATGAACTGTCTTGCTACAAACTGATGAACTGCCTTGCTACAAACTGATTAACTGTCTTGCTACAAACTGATGAACTGTCTTGCTACAAACTGATTAACTGTCTTGCTACAAACTGATGAACTGTCTTGCTACAAACTGATGAACCGTCTTGCTACAAACTGATGAACTGTCTTGCTACAAACTGATGAACTGTCTTGCTACAAACTGATGAACTGTCTTGCTACAAACTGATGAACTGCCTTGCTACAAACTGATGAACTGTCTTGCTACAAACTGATGAACTGTCTTGATACAAACCGATGAACTGTCTTGCTACAAACAGATGAACTGTCTTGTTACAAACTGATGAACTGTCTTGTTACAAACTGATGAACTGTTTTGCTACAAACTGATGAACTGTCTTGTTACAAACTGATGAACCGTCTTGCTACAAACTGATGAACCGTCTTGCTACAAACTGATGAACTGTCTTGTTACAAACTGATGAACTGTCTTGCTACAAACTGATGAACCGTCTTGCTACAAACTGATGAACTGTCTTGCTACAAACTGATGAACTGTCTTGATACAAACTGATGAACTGTCTTGCTACAAACTGATGAACTGTCTTGATACAAACTGATGAACTGCCTTGATACAAACTGATGAACTGTCTTGCTACAAACTGATGAACTGCCTTGTTACAAACTGATGAACTGTCTTGTTACAAACTGATGAACTGTCTTGCTACAAACTGATGAACCGTCTTGCTACAAACTGATGAACCGTCTTGCTACAAACTGATGAACTGTCTTGTTACAAACTGATGAACCGTCTTGCTACAAACTGATGAACCGTCTTGCTACAAACTGATGAACCGTCTTGCTACAAACTGATGAACTGTCTTGCTACAAACTGATGAACTGTCTTGCTACAAACTGATGAACTGTCTTGCTACAAACTGATGAACTGTCTTGCTACAAACTGATGAACCGTCTTGCTACAAACTGATGAACTGTCTTGCTACAAACTGATGAACTGCCTTGCTACAAACTGATGAACTGTCTTGATACAAACTGATGAACTGCCTTGCTACAAACTGATGAACTGCCTTGATACAAACTGATGAACTGTCTTGCTACAAACTGATGAACTGTCTTGATACAAACTGATGAACTGCC
Organism: Gastrophryne carolinensis; assembly: GCA_027917425.1. Classification (NCBI taxonomy): domain Eukaryota; kingdom Metazoa; phylum Chordata; class Amphibia; order Anura; family Microhylidae; genus Gastrophryne; species Gastrophryne carolinensis. The sequence continues at coordinate 517,876,713 of CM051236.1, read as the reverse complement.
TTGATACAAACTGATGAACTGTCTTGCTACAAACTGATGAACCGTCTTGCTACAAACTGATGAACTGTCTTGATACAAACTGATGAACTGCCTTGATACAAACTGATGAACTGTCTTGCTACAAACTGATGAACTGTCTTGCTACAAACTGATGAACTGCCTTGCTACAAACTGATGAACTGCCTTGCTACAAACTGATGAACTGTCTTGATACAAACTGATGAACTGTCTTGCTACAAACTGATGAACTGTCTTGCTACAAACTGATGAACTGTCTTGCTACAAACTGATGAACTGTCTTGCTACAAACTGATGAACTGTCTTGCTACAAACTGATGAACTGTCTTGCTACAAACCAATGAACTGTCTTGCTACAAACTGATGAACTGTCTTGCTACAAACCAATGAACTGTCTTGCTACAAACTGATGAACTGTCTTGCTACAAACTGATGAACTGTCTTGCTACAAACCAATGAACTGTCTTGCTACAAACTGATGAACTGTCTTGCTACAAACCAATGAACTGTCTTGCTACAAACTGATGAACTGTCTTGCTACAAATTGATGAACTGTCTTGCTACAAACCAATGAACTGTCTTGCTACAAACTGATGAACTGTCTTGCTACAAACCAATGAACTGTCTTGCTACAAACTGATGAACTGTCTTGCTACAAACTGATTAACTGTCTTGCTACAAACTGATGAACTGTCTTGCTACAAACCAATGAACTGTCTTGCTACAAACTGATGAACTGTCTTGCTACAAACCAATGAACTGTCTTGCTACAAACTGATGAACTGTCTTGCTACAAACTGATGAACTGTCTTGCTACAAACCAATGAACTGTCTTGCTACAAACTGATGAACTGTCTTGCTACAAACCAATGAACTGTCTTGCTACAAACTGATGAACTGTCTTGCTACAAACTGATGAACTGTCTTGCTACAAACCAATGAACTGTCTTGCTACAAACTGATGAACTGTCTTGCTACAAACTGATGAACCATCTTGCTACAAACTGATGAACTGTCTTGCTACAAACTGATGAACCATCTTGCTACAAACTGATGAACTGCCTTGCTACAAACTGATGAACTGTCTTGCTACAAACTGATGAACTGTCTTGCTACAAACTGATGAACTGTCTTGATACAAACTGATGAACTGTCTTGCTACAAACTGATGAACTGTCTTGCTACAAACCAATGAACTGTCTTGCTACAAACTGATGAACTGTCTTGCTACAAACCAATGAACTGTCTTGCTACAAACTGATGAACTGTCTTGCTACAAACTGATGAACCATCTTGCTACAAACTGATGAACTGTCTTGCTACAAACCGATGAACTGTCTTGCTACAAACTGATGAACTGTCTTGCTACAAACTGATGAACTGTCTTGCTACAAACTGATGAACTGTCTTGCTACAAACTGATGAACTGTCTTGCTACAAACTGATGAACTGTCTTGCTACAAACCAATGAACTGTCTTGCTACAAACTGATGAACTGTCTTGCTACAAACCAATGAACTGTCTTGCTACAAACTGATGAACTGTCTTGCTACAAACTGATGAACTGTCTTGCTACAAACCAATGAACTGTCTTGCTACAAACTGATGAACTGTCTTGCTACAAACCAATGAACTGTCTTGCTACAAACTGATGAACTGTCTTGCTACAAATTGATGAACTGTCTTGCTACAAACCAATGAACTGTCTTGCTACAAACTGATGAACTGTCTTGCTACAAACCAATGAACTGTCTTGCTACAAACTGATGAACTGTCTTGCTACAAACTGATTAACTGTCTTGCTACAAACTGATGAACTGTCTTGCTACAAACCAATGAACTGTCTTGCTACAAACTGATGAACTGTCTTGCTACAAACCAATGAACTGTCTTGCTACAAACTGATGAACTGTCTTGCTACAAACTGATGAACTGTCTTGCTACAAACCAATGAACTGTCTTGCTACAAACTGATGAACTGCCTTGCTACAAACTGATGAACTGTCTTGTTACAAACTGATGAACTGTCTTGATACAAACTGATGAACCGTCTTGCTACAAACTGATGAACCGTCTTGCTACAAACTGATGAACTGTCTTGTTACAAACTGATGAACTGTCTTGATACAAACTGATGAACCGTCTTGCTACAAACTGATGAACTGCCTTGCTACAAACTGATGAACTGCCTTGCTACAAACTGATGAACTGTCTTGCTACAAACTGATGAACCGTCTTGCTACAAACTGATGAACTGTCTTGCTACAAACTGATGAACTGCCTTGCTACAAACTGATGAACTGTCTTGCTACAAACTGATGAACTGTCTTGCTACAAACTGATGAACTGCCTTGCTACAAACTGATGAACTGCCTTGCTACAAACCAATGAACTGTCTTGATACAAACTGATGAACTGCCTTGCTACAAACTGATGAACCGTCTTGCTACAAACTGATGAACTGTCTTGCTACAAACTGATGAACCGTCTTGCTACAAACTGATGAACTGTCTTGCTACAAACTGATGAACTGTCTTGCTACAATCTGGTGTCACAGATAAATAGAGCCCATGTAGGAGCTTTGTTGGCACATTTCCTGAGATTGTATATTAAGAATCACTGTAAATATGTTAGATATGTGAATTAAATTTGTATATTTCAGATACTGTTTGCTTTACTATTAATTAACAAAACAAAACCCCAATTAAAAGACTCCCATTAGGTACGAGGTTGAATACCGTATCCTCCCCCCTTTCCTTATTCTTACAAAGCACATATAGACAAAACACATTAAAACACCATTAAAAAACACATAACATAAATGACCAGTGGGGGGCACTGTAAGCTGGCTAATCCTCCTATATAAACATACACATCCACTACACGCAGTAACAAATATATCCTGTAATCTAAATCCTCATTATTTACATTTCATGAATAAAGTGCAAAAACATAAATTGTGCAAACCAATGTAATAAAGTGCTCTACAGTGCAAAACTACCTATAATGTCCATGAGGACAGCCAAGTGAGAAGAAAGAGAAAATCAAATCCATAAACATGTGTGCCATATATATTACCAGCAGGAAAGCCAGCAAAATCAGCGCCTCACCACGCCCCAGCCGACGCGTTTCGTAACGGTACACCCCATTACTTCATCTGGGACAAAGTAATCCTCAAAGGGTGTAGTGGATGTGTATATTTATATAGGAGGATTAGCCAGCTTACAGTGCCCCCCACTGGTCATTTATGTTTTTTAATGGTGTTTTAATGTGTTTTTGTCTATATGTGCTTTGTAAGAATAAACTAGTGATTACTTTATTAGAAGATCATTTGGCGTTGCCGGTTTTGTCCTGGTTTTGTGGGGGCTGTGGGGCCCTCCATTTGTTTAATTCATAGTGGTATAGCCAGGGAGGCATTTCATTGGCTGGTGCAGCCATTCTCTTTAGTTAAGCATTTTATTGAGAGTACAAAACAGCACACAATTAAAAATCACATATACACAAGGACAGTTAAAAACAAACCCATAGCTGCCCTAAAACCGTATCTAATCCTCTAGTAACCCCCCAGAAAAATTACATATCTAATAAAAATTTTATATATATATATATTACACCGTGTGTAATGAGATCCTGTGATTAAAGGGTTAATATACCCTTATTTTTTGTGCCAGCTAATATTCAGCACAGTAACACTATGGCAGCCTGTATTGTCTGTACTCTTGGGACGCCACAAATAAACTCTACATCAGCGGTTCAACCTTTTTTTTTTTAATGCATAGATGGCCATTGTATGCTTGCGCACACATAGGAATTAGTTCTCTGCATTTAACCCATCCATGCAGTTGAGTGTACACATGCCCGGAGTGGTGGGCTGCCCTAATTACGGCACCCGGGGAGCAGTTAGGTGCCTTGCTCAAGAGCACTTCAGTCATGTCTCAGGACCGGGATTCGAACCTGCCACCCTCCGGTCACAAGTACGCTCCCCTTACCTCTAGGCCACAACTGCCCCCTAAACCTGTGGGTGGGGACCCCGGCAGGGGTCGAATGTCCAAAACACAAGGGTCGCCTAAAGCCATCGGAAAATACATATTACATATAGCCGCTGAGAAGTCGCGCTACCGTCTGCAGCAGCGCTATTCAGCTGGAACGCACGCCGTTATGGATGCGCGTTCCAAACTGAATGCCTGCGTGCCTGCGCAGACGTGATTGCATCATCCGTCCGGGGCCTAAGGGGCGGGGGAAGCGGGGGGAACGCTCCACAGTCCATAGCAGCGCATTACGTGTGTCCGGCGCTTGCTGACATCATCAGTGGGCGGACGAAACAAGCGCCGGAGGACAGAAGCCAAGAGAAGCCTGCAAGACGCCTGCTGGTGTAATAACAGTGCACACACCATACACACAATACTGTGTAAGTGTAACGTGCTTTGTGTGTAATCATTACACAGTACACAAAGCAGCTTAAACTTACACAAAGCACCAAACATATACACAGTGTCTTATACTATAAGAGACACTATAAGATGTAAGTCACACTGTTCCCCAATGTATAATTATCTCCCATATCTCCCACTATTTTCCCATATTCTGAATGAGGAAATTCCGGCATTGAATCCGCCTCCTACTGATTTCATTGTGAGTGCGGCAGATTTTGTGGAAGAGAGCTCCCGAGAATCTCGAGTTACCACACCATCCGCCGCAGCCTCCTATTAATTTCAATAAAAGGCGGAGAAATGACAGTTTCCGACACATGCTATGCCATGGTGAAATGTTATTTATTGGAATTAGTAATAAATATTTCTCAACATATAATTAAATATTGTTTTGTTTAAATTATGTTTGATTCGTAGCAATGAGAATACATAATGCATATCAGGTATTACATTCCGAACCATAACTGTAGCAAAATTACAGTTTTGAAGTAGCCACCAAAACATGAGGAACTGTATTGCGGGGTCACCGCAACATGAGGATCTGTATTGCGGGGTCACGGCAACATGAGGATCTGTATTGCGGGGTCACGGCAACATGAGGATCTGTATTGCGGGGTCACGGCAACATGAGGATCTGTATTGCGGGGTCACCGCAACATGAGGAACTGTATTGTGGGGTCACCGCAACATGAGGAACTGTATTGCGGGGTCACGGCAACATGAGGAACTGTATTGCGGGGTCACTGTAACATGAGGAACTGTATTGCGGGGTCACTGTAACATGAGGAACTGTATTGCGGGGTCACCGCAACATGAGGAACTGTATTGCGGGGTCACGGCAACATGAGGAACTGTATTGCGGGGTCACCGCAACATGAGGAACTGTATTGCGGGGTCACGGCAACATGAGGAACTGTATTGCGGGTCACCGCAACATGAGGAACTGTATTGCGGGGTCACTGCAACATGAGGAACTGTATTGCGGGGTCACGGCAACATGAGGAACTGTATTGCGGGGTCACGGCATTAGAAAAGTTGAGAACCACTGATCTAGTAACCCCCCAGAAAAATTACATATCTAATACATATATATATATATATATATATATATATATATATATATATATATATATTAAAAAAAACACTCCATGTGTAATGAGATCCTGTGTAGATGTGTGTGTGTGCTCATGCACTTGGGATGCCACAAATAAACTCTACATGGTTCTGGTTTTGGTGATGGAGGTCCTCAATTGGGAAAACGCGCATATATCACTCCGGCGCACTCAATTACCACTCGACCAATTGGATCAAACCATATTATTGACTTTGTGTAACTACACAGGGAGCAATTGTCCTTCAAATACAGGTAATGCCTATAATCATTCAAATAAATCTTTACAATAGAATTTCAATTGAAAAAATGACACTATAATATAATCTGTTTTTATATTGTATATAGTAAATCTTGTCAACCCCAGCGGGTACTGAGGAAGCCTATACGGCGAAACGAGTCTACCCAGCGGGATTGAATCTACTGTTTTGTTTTCTACTAACAAACTTATGGTGAAATTGTGACATTTCAGTTTAGGATATGTATTTTAAATTGTGCAAACAAGAATAAAGCGATGAATTTTTAGATATATGTTGTATATGCTATGTGATGGCGAGGTTGGTCCCCATTGAGCCCGGCCACAGCGGCGAAGCAGCGTGACGGGAGGAGGGTGGAGGCGGCGGCGGTGGAAGAGCCCAGACCGTGCGGTGAAGGACCGGCCGCAGCGGAGAAGCCGCGTGACAGAGGGAAGGTGGAGGCGGCGGCGGTGGATGGGCCCAGGCCGCGCGGTGGAGGTCCGGTGGCGGCGACAAAGCAGCGCGACGGGAGGAAGGTGGAGGCGGTGGAGGAGCCCGGACCGCCCGAGCGGAGTGGAGGACCGGCAGCAGATGACGGAGGCGGCTGTCAGCTGAGGAGGAGGATGGAGGGGAGAGGAGCGGAGAGCGGGGCTGCCGGCGGCAGGCGAGGTGAGACGAAGGGAGGAGGGGGGCTGGAGGCGCAGCACACCTGGGCCGAGATGGCATTGAGAGGGTGGTGAGAAAAGACATTGAGGACTTGCAACAGCAGACAGCTACGTTGGATACGAGAATGGTTGCAGTAGAAAGAAATCGGGAGGAAGTGTCCCGGGAGTTGGCTGAATTGGCTGGGATGCAGAGTGAAGTCCGGCTGCAACAAAAAGAAATGCAGTTACAATTGGACGACCTGGAAAACAGGGGAAGACGTAACAACGTGAAGTTGCGGGGGATCCCGGAAGAGGTTGGTGGTGACAGGTTGAGATCAGCGGCGCAGTCCATCTTTAATTCTTTGTTGGGTAGACAACCAGAGATGACTTACAGAATCGAGCGGATCCACAAAGTGATGTGCAGGCCGCAGGGGGGCCCGGGGGCCCCGCGGGAAGTTTTGTGCCGTTTGCTGACGTTTGAGGATAGGGAAGAAATAGTAAAGATGGCCTGGGAAAGGGGCTCAGTAAATTGGAATGGGGCAAGAATCATCATTCTACCGGACCTTTCACGGAGAACACTTCATATGAGGCGGATCCTGAAAATTAAGAGCTCTGGTGCCTCTTACAAGTGGGGGCACCCATTTCACTTAATTGTACGGAAGACTGATGCTGTGTTTGTTTTAAGATCTCCTGAGGAACTTCCGCGGTTGTTCGATTTTTTGTCAATGGAGGCCATCCGGATCCCGGACTGGCTGGCGCCCCCTTTTCAGCCCTTGCCGCAACGGGATAGAAGGCCCAGTTTGGGGGGGGGGGGGGCGCGGGGGAGGGGTGCCTGACCGGACCACTAGTGACCGCGATGGGAGGAATAGATGGGGCCCCAAAGGGGGGGGGGGTTAACTTACCACGGGTGGGGATTACTCTCTAGCCTGATGGTGGACCCGGCGGCCCTCGATGTTTCTGATCGGCCTGACTTGGCAAGATAGCGGCCCTGTCCTTCCTTCTGGTTGCGGTCACGGGTAAATCCATTGCATATCCCCGGACAACTTGTCCAATGTTTATCATACAATACTTAATGTTGCCTTTCTGTGATCGTCCCGGCTTGTTTGCGATGATTGCATAAGAACGATGACTGGTTGTTCTGGTGTCCTGTTTCTGCCGCGGGCGCCCCGGCCTCGGGGCCGATCTTCCGCCGCTTGTCGGAGCGTGGTACCCGACGGGCGGGGGGGATATTATTGCCTCAGTTGGCTATATGGCGGGGGGAGGAGGTCCCGGACGGGTAGGGGGGCCTGCGGTGGCCGCAGGGTGGGGGGGCGCGGTGTCTGAAAGGACGGTGTGGGAGGGAGGTAGCTGGATGGAGTAAAACTGTGCCTTCTCACTTTCACTGCTCAGGAGGGCCCAAGGGGCTTGATCAGCCCTGGGCTGGGTTTCTCATCTGGTCATGGTCATGGATGTTGCTATCACTTGTTTGAGTTCATTTTCATTCACGCAACGTTGGAGGGATGTTTCAGAACTGGGGTCCACTGATGTCCGGCGGGTTGGTCCCGGGGCCTCTGGGGGGGTGGGGGTGGTCCGTCCAGGCTCTCCTCCCTCTCCTCCCCAGCGGCCGCGGGACCCGGGTGGGGGCCCTGATGGTTGGGTTGGTTGCACCCTAGCCTCTAATAGGTTGTTTGTTGATATTACATTATGAACCCGCATTTTGTTTACACACTAAAAGTTTACTGTTAAAATGGGCTATGCGGACCTCTTCACGGCTGTATCTGACCAAAGTTCCCCAAGTAGGCTACTGACCACCCCTGGGAAGTAGCGCTTTGTCAGGGGTGGGCAGTGTGTCGGGAGTTACTCCCAGTGGATAGCTTAGGTTGGGAGGGATAGCCTTCCTTAGTATTACATAGTGCCGGATAGGAGTCGGCTCTAGGTTTGTTTGTTGTGTGTGTGTCTTGTACTTTGTCGCTTATTGTCCCACATGGCGTGTTTTCTCCTTAGAGCCGGGGTTCCGGGGGGGATGGGGGAGGCGGGGGGAGGGCGGGGTCCCCGCATTGCATTATGTTCCTTTAACGTGAAAGGCTTGAATGACCCCTCTAAGAGGTCGCAGATCTTGTACTCCTTGCATAAAAAGGGATGTCATGTCCTATTCTTACAGGAGACTCATTTTAGGGCGGATAAGATACCAAAATGCAAAGATAAAAATTTTCCTACGTGGTTTCACGCCCCGAACCTTGAAGCCAAAACTAAGGGGGTATCAATAGCGATCCACAGGAACGCACCGTTTGTATCCCTAGATACAGCAATAGATCCGGAGGGCAGATACGTAGTCGTTAAGGCTCAAATAGGGGGGAGAAAGTTTACCCTGGCCAATGTTTATCTGCCAAACACTGATCAGGTGAGCGCAGCTCAGAAGATCCTCCGGGCCCTGGAGGATTTTGCAGAGGGGGTGATGATACTAGGGGGGGATTTTAAATTGGCGATAGAGCCATTGATAGACACCTCAACTGGGTGGTCATCTTTGTCATACACAAAACTAAGAGCCTTCAAAAAACTACTGCATGAGAGACAACTGATTGACGTTTGGAGGACTTGCACCATGCGCTACAGTGGTCCCCGGTGACGACCATCGACTCCAGAGTATGGTCAGACCATGCTCCTTTGCTTTTGTCGTTGGAGTTGCCTGAGTTGGCGGAGCGGCCATGGCAGTGGCAGTTGAATGAGGGTCTCCTGCAGGACGAGCTATGTTCTAAGGCGATCACAGAAGGGATTACTGACTTTCTGAGAAACCATGAGCAGGACTCGACTGGGCTCCCTATACAGTGGGAGGCTCTGAAGTGTACTCTGAGGGGGGTCCTCATTCAACACGCATCGAGGTTGATCAGGGAGAGGGGCACACAGGTGAAGGGGCTGTTAGATAGCATCGCCAGGCTAGAAACTTCTCACAAGCAGAGCCCGACTCCAGCTATTACGATGGAGCTGATGGAAACTAGAAATAAGTTGTTGTGCTTACTAAACAAAATGACCAGCAGACAGAGGGAATTGGCAAATAGATTTCATTACGAACATATCAATAAATGTGGACGTCCTCTCGCTAGACTTTTGCACCCCAGACAATACCAAACGTACATTCCAAATATAAAAGACTTGGGAGGCAAGCTTTTGCACGACCCCAAAAGAATTGTGGAGGTTTTCAGGCGGTTTTATTCACAGTTATACAACATTGAGGGGGGGCGGGGGGAGGCTATGGAGAGGGAGGTGGAGAGATACGTGGATGACACGGGGTTGCCGGTCCTTGACATCCTGGACAGAGACGCCTTGGAGGAGCCGTTTGAGCAATTGGAATTATTGGAGGCACTGGCAGGGACCCTTCCGGGAAAAGCCCGGGACCTGACGGCTTCACGGTAAAATTTTATAAGCAGTTTAAAGCCCAGCTGGCACCATTCATGATTAAGACCTTTAACGCAGTGTCAGAGGAGTGTGGTTTCCCGACACAGACCCTAGAGGCTCACATCACAGTCTTGCCCAAACCGGGGAAGGAGCTGACAGCCTGCAGTAGTTATAGGCCTATTTCTCTAATTAATGTGGATGTGAAACTTTACTCCAAAATGATTGCCAACAGACTGAAGCGGTTGCTGCCTTCTTGGGCCCATACGGACCAGGTGGGGTTTGTGTCGGGAAGAGAAGCCCGGGACAACACAATTAAGACTATTATCCTAAATTTTAATGCGAGAGCCAATAAAAACCCTATGTGTCTTTTGTCGGTGGACGCCGAGAAGGAGTTTGATAGGGTTAGTTGGAGATTTCTGGAACATGCCCTTAGGCAGGCAGGACTGGGCCCGGTCCTGAGAGGGAAAATACAAGCACTTTATAGAGGTCCCACAGCAAGGGTGAGAACAAACGGGCTTTTGTCATCGGCTTTTCCGGTGAGGAACGGGACGAGACAGGGTTGTCCTCTGTCGCCCTTGTTGTTTGTGCTGGTTATGGAGCATCTAGCGGTTGCTCTGAGAGGGAATCCCGATGTTAAGGGGATAGAGGTAGGAGGTAAGACACATAAATTAGCTTTGTACGCGGATGATTTACTTCTATACATTACATCACCCCATACTTCTTTGCCGTCTATTATACGGGAGTTCCAGAAATTCAACAGAGTCAGTAACTTCAAGGTTAACATGTCTAAATCAGAGATGCTGAACATTAGTCTGGTAGACCGGGGCCCTGATCCAGAGGCTGAAAGGGAACTTTCCCTTTAAGTGGTGCGGGGGGGCCATAAGTTAACTGGGGGTCCTTAAACCAGCTGATCCAGCTATGCTATTCAGTCTGAACTATGACCCTTTACTCGTTAAGACGAGAACGGACTTAGAGGAATACGGGAGAAAGAACATGTCATGGATGGGAAGAATAAACGTGCTGAAGATGGACGTATTGCCCAAGCTGCTATATGTATTTCAGGCGGTACCTGTGTATAGTAGCAAACGTTTTTTTTAGGCAGCTGAGGTAATTGATTGTGAGGTTTGTGTGGGGAGGGGGACATCCAAGACTTAGTCTCCGTAAATTGGCTAGGCCCAAGGGGAGGGGGGGGGGGCTGGGCTCCCGGACATAGAGAATTATCATAGAGCAGCTGTGTTGACCAGGATGGTAGACTGGTACCATGGAGAGGGATCTAAACAATGGGTAACGATTGAGCAGGACTCGCTGGTTTGGGATTTGACGTCTCTTCCCTGGGTGGACCCGAAAACTTTACAAAAAACAAAACTGCCGTTCTTAACGGCCCAGCTCCTCTTGACGTGGGGGGACTGCCTCAGGAACCTGAAAATAGCAACACGACCGGGACCGCTGTTACCGCTGTTTGGTAACCCGGAGTTCTTACCGGGTTTGGGGGTATCGAGGTTCCTGGGATGGGAAGCGTCCGCGCGACCAAAATTGAGACACACACTAGTGGATGGCAGACCGCCCGCGGAGGGGGAGCTAAGGAACAGGGGGGGGGGGTGTCGTGGTTGGCTGTGAGCCAATTACGTAACTACTTGGGTTCTTTAGGAGATCTGGGGGAAATTACAAGAGAGAGGACACAATTTGAGGATGTGTTGGAGGCTACAGAACGACCCAAGAGAGTTATCTCGACCCTGTATGCTATTCTGGGGGAGGAGGATTCAGGGAAGTTAGACTTCGTAGCGGAGTGGGAGAGGGAGATTGGGAGGACTTTTGAGGAAGAGGATTGGGAAAAGGCGTTTTACCTCACACATAAAATGGCGAAACCTTGTAAAGCTCAGGAAAAAAAACTTTAAGCTGATCTCCAGGTGGTACAGAAGTCCCGTTCGGGTTCACCAGATTTTCCCCATGGTGCCGGACACGTGCTGGAGATGTAACGCAGCCCGGGGTACACTGCTACATGTGTGGTGGGAGTGCCCAAGTGTACATAGCTTGTGGACCAAAGTCCTGCTCTTGTATGAGGAGGCATACGGGACACGGATTCCGAATACCCCAGAAATGACATTGTTGTCTATGCTCCCCGGTGGTAAGGAGGCTGGGAAGAGGGGGACCCTGAGACACTTTCTGACAGCGGGTAGGATGGTGATCCCGAGATATTGGAAAAGCATGACGGCCCCCCCTTTGCTGGAATGGTATGCAGAACTCAATAATATTATGAGGATGGAGGAGTTGACGGCAGATCTCAGGGGGGAGGGGGAGACGTACATGCAGACATGGGTAGCCTGGATAATGTTTAAAGGTTCAGATGTTGGTCAAAAACGGGTATTAGAATTGCAACAGTAGGAGGAGAAGGACGTGGTGGGCTTATAGAGGTAGTAGGGGCTGGACCGGGGGTCGGGACTCCCCCTCTTCCCCCCCCCCCTGGTAGAGACCTTGTGTTTCGATGTTCTTGTGGACGTGTATGTGTGTGTTTCCTTGGTGTGGGGGCCTTTCGCCTTCTATCCGGCGGTGGGACAGCAGGTCCCGGATGACTGCAGGCTCTGACCGGGGGGCTTGGGGGGGATTCCTACAGGTCGTGTTGGAATGGTTGGGTCGGCGTCTCACGTCCGGGTAAAAAGGAATTGGTAAGAGGAATGCTTGGCCAGGTGACTAGTGTCAGTAGGCCTACGGCCTGGATGGGAGGAGCGAAGTCGGTACAGAGGAGAATGGAGACTCACGGTGAGGGGGGGTTTGGTGTTATATTGTATTGTATTAATATGTGTACTGTATTGTGTTTTATGTCATGTATTTTTGTAAAATTGTGATATGCTTAAAATCCAATAAAAACAAGATTAAACATAAATAGCACATTTATTAGGATTTAGACTATAGGTAGTCATATAGGTTTTCGAGATATAGGTGGTTACATAAGTTTTTAAAAAAATGTCTTTGGGATTAATTGTATATTGTATTATTATGTATGGATTGAGCACACAATAGGTATTTCCAGCTGGGTTGGATTTTTTGTATCATCATTTTGGCTATGACGCTATAAATGTGAGCAGCATGCATGTCCTTCTCTTGCCCCTCCCTCCTCTTTTTTTCAGGCTGTTACATGTTTTTTAGTATGGTTTTAAATTGTCTCATCATTCTGTATTGCAAATATATGTTCTAATAAAATAGTAAATATTTTTACAACGTAGTGGTGCCACTGGGTTTGTGGGGTTGGTTTCCGGGGGGTTGCGGGAACCCATTGATCTAACCATAACACGTATGTAATGTTACAAATTGCCTCTCTGTACCTCAATATTGTCTTGTCATGGAAAATTCAATAAAAATATTGATAAAGGAAAGTGTGCGGGTGCGCGCTTAGGTAAAGCTACGGCGAGGAATGCGGCCGCGGCGAGGTCTTGGGGAAGAGTCAGTTGGGCTTTCAAAGGGCAGCGGGGCATCCCAATTCAGGATGCAAACCCCCCTCCGATCCCCCATTTCCCTCGCTGCATCTCGGCGCTATCCCTGGTGCGCTTGCGGCCACAGCCCATAAACTGAGCGGGGGGATGCGGACAGCGGCACGCACGGCTCTTTTCAGCTGCTTGGCCGCTAGCAGAGCCGAGTGAAATCGAGCGTGCTGATTGGCTGAGCAGGCCGCCCAGCCAATCCCACACGCTCAGTTACGCAGCGGGAATTACAAAAAGTTGAGTTTTTACGATGACCTGGGGGACTATAAAGCCTGTCTATGACATCACTGCCTGCCAGTCAGCTCCCAGCACAGGGGCAATAGGGACTATAAAGCCTGTCTATGACATCATCGCTGCCTGCCAATCAGCTTCCGACACAGGGGCAATAGGGACTATAAAGCCTATCTATGACATCATCACTACCTGTCAATCAGCTCCCAGCACAGGGGCAATAGGGACTATAAAGCCTGTCTATGACATCATCGCTGCCTGCCAATCAGCTTCCGACACAGGGGCAATAGGGACTATAAAGCCTATCTATGACATCATCACTACCTGCCAATCAGCTCCCAGCACAGGGGCAATAGGGACTATAAAGCCTGTCTATGACATCACTGCCTGCCAGTCAGCTCCCGACACAGGGGCAATAGGGACTATAAAGCCTATCTATGACATCATCACTACCTGTCAATCAGCTCCCAGCACAGGGGCAATAGGGACTATAAAGCCTGTCTATGACATCATCGCTGCCTGCCAATCAGCATCCAACACAGGGGCAATAGGGACTATAAAGCCTATCTATGACATCATCACTGCCTGCCAATCAGCTCCCAGCACAGGGGTAATAAGGACTATAAAGCCTGTCTATGACATCACTGCCTGCCAGTCAGCTCCCGACACAGCGGCAATAGGGACTATAAAGCCTATCTATGACATCATCCCTGCCTGCCAATCAGCTCCCAGCACAGGGGAATAAGGACTATAAAGCCTGTCTATGACATCGTCGCTGCCTGCCAATCAGCATCCGACACATGGGCAATAGGGACTATAAAGCCTATCTATGACATCATCACTGCCTGCCAAACAGCTCCCGACACAGGGGAAATAGGGACTATAAAGCCTGTCTTTGACATCATCACTGCCTGCCTATCAGCTCCCAGCACAGAGGCAATGGGGACTATAAAGCCTGTCTATGACATCACTGCCTGCCAGTCAGCTCCCGACACAGGGGCAATAGGGACTATAAAGCCTATCCATGACATCATCACTGCCTGCCAATCAGCTCCCAGCACAGGGGCAATAAGGACTATAAAGCCTGTCTATGACATCACTGCCTGCCAGTCAGCTCCCGACACGGGGCAATAGGGACTATAAAGCCTATCTATGACATCATCGCTGCCTGCCAATCAGCATCCGACACAGGGGCAATAGGGACTATAAAGCCTATCTATGACATGATCACTGCCTGCCAATCAGCATCCGACACAGGGGCAATAGGGACTATAAAGCCTATCTATGACATCATCACTGCCTGCCAATCAACTCCCAGCACAGGGGCAATAAGGACTATAAAGCCTGTCTATGACATCATCATAGCAGGCCGCTCAGTCAATCCACGCGTTCAGCTGCACAGCGGGAATAACATAAAGGTGAGTTTTTACGTTGACCTGGGGGGAATTCACACGGCAGCAGGGGCACGACTAGGAGGGGGGCATGTGCCTTGGGTGAAGCAGGTCGGGGGGGGGCGCCATTTCGAATCTTTGGCCCAGGTGCCAGAAAGCCTTGCTACGTCAGGATGCCTCGCCTGAGAGCGACAATACCCGGAGAGTGAGATTCCCGGGTGTTGTTCCTCTTTAAGGCGACCTGTGATATAATGAGCCCGGATTTCGTACATCATGCACTTTGGGGCAGTTTCTTTCCAGAGACCCTAAAGTCCATCTTAAATGTCTATTTAAACAGATATGGCTCCCAGACCAGCCAACTGTACCTACAATTATATGCCGCACATTTATAATAAAAAATGTCTATTTTATTGTGTTCCAAATAGGCGCTTACATATATACATATAACACATACATCTAAAACAACACAAATTTAAAACTGGATATAGCGGGTCTCTTGAAAAATCTACAAGGTGAATATAAATGTTCCCAGTGCCAGTTACTAATCTAGACTATTAAAGAATATTAAAGAGCTGTATAAATAATTCAAAGTGACCTGTGCAATATGGATACCAATGCAAATGCAAAGCTGACACACAAATAATGCAAAGTGACCTATGCAAACAAAACACCAATGTCAAGCAAAACTAATTAGACACTACAAACAATAAAAACTGCAATCAATTCCTAGCCAATGGCCTCGATTCAATAAGAGTTGAAAAAACAATTCTCATGGTAGTAAAATATTCAATTCATGAGAAAAAAGCCTGAGAATGTCACTGTTACTGAATCACCAGATAAAAAGACAATGAAAGTCAATGGCAGCTTTTACTACAGTGTAGAAAGGAGGAAACAGTTCTCTACTTTTCTTAGGAGTAAAAAAGTGCCATTGACTTTCATTGTCTTTTTATCTGGTGATTCAGTAACAGTGACATTCTCAGGCTTTCTTCTCATGAATTGAATCTTTTACTACCATGAGAATTTTTTTCTACCTTTATTGAATTGAAGCCACTGTTATTATACATTATATAGCGCTGACATATACCACAGCGCTGTACATAGAAGCAGTCACATGACCCCCTGTCCCTCAGAGCTCACACTCTAATGTCTCCCCCACACTCACACACTGTTATTATACATTTTATATATCGCTGACATATACCACAGGAAACCCCGGGCATTGCCCATCACTTTCTGGAGCAGAGGAGCTGGCACTCCAACACTCATGTCTACGGCTCTGCTGAGATCTGGACATTTAGGCCTCAATTCAATAAAGGTAGATAAAAAATTCTCACGGTAGTAAAAAGATTTAATTAATGAGAAAAAAGCCTGAGTATGTCTCTGTTACTGAATCGCTAGATAAAAAGACAATGAAAGTCAATGGCACTTTAACTACAGTTAAGAAAGGAGGAAACAGTTCTCTACTTTTCTTAGGAGTAAAAAAGTGCCATTGCCTTTCATTGTCTTTTTATCTAGTGATTCAGTAACAGTGACTTTCATTGTCTTTAGTTGGTGATTCAGTAACAGTGACATTCTCAGGCTTTTTCCTCATGAATTGAATCTTTTACTACCATGAGAATTTTTTCTACCTTTATTGAATCAAGGCCAATGTGCTAATACATATACCATACATACAAGAAGTGCAAAATTGCATACAGAAAGTGCTATCCTATGGAATCCGTGACACAGATCACATGGGAACTAATAAAGATATTGAAGTTATATCACCATATTATGTCGAGCCCTATTCCATACAAAAAACACCAACACGTTAACGTAATGGCGACCCCCACTACTTCATCAGGATGTCATGTCCATCTTAAATGTCCCCCTATAGACTGTAATGAGAGAGGAGTGGTACAGGGGGAACTTACTATAGTCCTGCGCCCCTCCTGTGTGGTGAGTGATGCGGTGCCTCGCCCCCTCCAGGGATGCCGGGCGGGCATGTGCAGGATGAGCGCCGCACGCTCCCGGCTGACTCAGGACGATTTGCCTAAACACGTTCTTAGCATTTCCTCTGTGAGCTTCAGAACTCCCTAAATTAGCCAATTCCAGGAGGTATAAAGCCTGTGTATGACATCATCACTGCCTGCTAATCAGCTCCCAGCACAGGGGCAATAAGGACTATAAAGCCTGTCTATGACATCATCGCTGCCTGCCAATCAGCTCCCGGCACAGAGGCAATAGCGACTATAAAGCCTGTGTATGACATCATCGCTGCCTGCCAATCAGGCAAATAAGAATTCTGACTAACAAACTGTCGATCACTGTAGTTATCTGCCAGCATCAGGACACCCCATAGCAAGCGCTGACACCTATTCCTAGAAACAAGTTCTGCATCTTGAACTAAATATAGATAACAAAATGTACATGAATGGTGACACTATATAACCTAAAGGCAGATATCTTCCTCTGTTACCAGGCTTAGAATATATGTATGTGCACTGAGGAAGCATCTTTGCGAAACGTCTGCACTCCAGTTATAGTTGCTACAAACAAGAGGAATAAACCCCTTGCCTTGCTACAAACTGACGAACTGTCTTGCTACAAACTGACGAACTGTCTTGCTACAAACTGATGAAC
The DNA here is from genome assembly GCA_027917425.1 of Gastrophryne carolinensis. Taxonomy (NCBI): domain Eukaryota; kingdom Metazoa; phylum Chordata; class Amphibia; order Anura; family Microhylidae; genus Gastrophryne; species Gastrophryne carolinensis. The sequence goes on along the minus strand of CM051236.1, from coordinate 517,859,182 downwards.
TGCCTTGCTACAAACTGACGAACTGTCTTGCTACAAACTGACGAACTGTCTTGCTACAAACTGATGAACTGCCTTGCTACAAACTGATGAACTGTCTTGCTACAAACTGACGAACTGTCTTGCTACAAACTGATGAACTGCCTTGCTACAAACTGACGAACTGTCTTGCTACAAACTGACGAACTGTCTTGCTACAAACTGATGAACTGCCTTGCTACAAACTGATTAACTGCCTTGCTACAAACTGATTAACTGTCTTGCTACAAACTGATGAACCGTCTTGCTACAAACTGACGAACTGTCTTGCTACAAACTGACGAACTGTCTTGCTACAAACTGATTAACTGCCTTGATACAAACTGATGAACTGTCTTGCTACAAACTGACGAACTGTCTTGCTACAAACTGACGAACTGTCTTGCTACAAACTGATTAACTGCCTTGATACAAACTGACGAACTGTCTTGCTACAAACTGATGAACTGTCTTGCTACAAACTGATGAACTGTCTTGCTACAAACTGACGAACTGTCTTGCTACAAACTAATAAACTGCCTTGCTACAAACTGATGAACTGTCTTGCTACAAACTGACGAACTGTCTTGATACAAACTGATGAACTGTCTTGCTACAAACTGATTAACTGCCTTGATACAAACTGACGAACTGTCTTGCTACAAACTGATGAACTGTCTTGCTACAAACTGATGAACTGTCTTGCTACAAACTGACGAACTGTCTTGCTACAAACTAATAAACTGCCTTGCTACAAACTGATGAACTGTCTTGCTACAAACTGATGAACTGCCTTGCTACAAACTGATGAACTGCCTTGCTACAAACTGATGAACTGTCTTGCTACAAACTGATGAACCGTCTTGCTACAAAGTGATGAACTGTCTTGTTACAAACTGATGAACTGCCTTGCTACAAACTGATGAACTGTCTTGCTACAAACTGATTAACTGCCTTGATACAAACTGATGAACTGTCTTGCTACAAACTGACGAACTGTCTTGATACAAACTGATGAACTGTCTTGCTACAAACTGATTAACTGCCTTGATACAAACTGACGAACTGTCTTGCTACAAACTGATGAACTGTCTTGTTACAAACTGATGAACTGCCTTGCTACAAACTGATGAACTGTCTTGCTACAAACTGATTAACTGCCTTGATACAAACTGATGAACTGTCTTGCTACAAACTGACGAACTGTCTTGATACAAACTGATGAACTGTCTTGCTACAAACTGATTAACTGCCTTGATACAAACTGACGAACTGTCTTGCTACAAACTGATGAACTGTCTTGCTACAAACTGATGAACTGTCTTGCTACAAACTGACGAACTGTCTTGCTACAAACTAATAAACTGCCTTGCTACAAACTGATGAACTGTCTTGCTACAAACTGATGAACTGCCTTGCTACAAACTGATGAACTGCCTTGCTACAAACTGATGAACTGTCTTGCTACAAACTGATGAACCGTCTTGCTACAAAGTGATGAACTGTCTTGCTGCAAACTGATGAACTGTCTTGCTACAAACTGATGAACTGTCTTGTTACAAACTGATGAACTGCCTTGCTACAAACTGATGAACTGTCTTGCTACAAACTGATGAACCATCTTGCTACAAACTGATGAACTGTCTTGCTACAAACTGATGAACTGCCTTGCTACAAACTGATGAACTGTCTTGCTACAAACTGATGAACCGTCTTGCTACAAACTGATGAACTGTCTTGCTACAAACTGATGAACTGTCTTGCTACAAACTGATGAACTGTCTTGCTACAAACTGATGAACTGTCTTGCTACAAACTGATGAACTGTCTTGCTACAAACTGATGAACTGTCTTGCTACAAACTGATGAACTGTCTTGCTACAAACTGATGAACTGTCTTGCTACAAACTGATGAACTGTCTTGCTACAAACTGATGAACTGTCTTGCTACAAACTGATGAACTGTCTTGCTACAAACTGATGAACTGTCTTGCTACAAACTGATGAACTGTCTTGCTACAAACTGATGAACTGTCTTGCTACAAACTGATGAACTGTCTTGCTACAAACTGATGAACTGTCTTGCTACAAACTGATGAACCGTCTTGATACAAACTGATGAACTGTCTTGATACAAACTGATGAACTGTCTTGCTACAAACTGATGAACTGTCTTCTTACAAACCGATGAACTGTCTTGCTACAAACTGATAAACTGTCTTGCTACAAACTGATGAACTGTCTTGCTACAAACTGATGAACTGTCTTGCTACAAACTGATGAACTGTCTTGCTACAATCTGGTGTCACAGATAAATAGAGCCCATGTAGGAGCCTTGTTGGTACATTTCCTGAGATTCTATATTAAGAATCACTGTAAATATGTTAGATATGTGAATTAAATTTGTATATTTCAGATACTGTTTGCTTTACTATTAATTAACAAAACAAAACCCCAATTAAAAGACTCCCATTAGGCACGGTTGAATACCGTATCCTCCCCCCTTTCCTTATTCTTACAAAGCACATATAGACAAAACACATTAAAACACCATTAAAAAACACATAACATAAATGACCAGTGGGGGGCACTGTAAGCTGGCTAATCCTTCTATATAAACATACACATCCACTACACCCAGTAACAAATATATCCTGTAATCTAAATCCTCATTATTTACATTTCATGAATAAAGTGCAAAAACATAAATTGTGCAAACCAATGTAATAAAGTGCTCTACAGTGCAAAACTACCTATAATGTCCATGAGGACAGCCAAGTGAGAAGAAAGAGAAAATCAAATCCATAAACATGTGTGCCATATATATTACCAGCAGGAAAGCCAGCAAAATCAGCGCCTCACCACGCCCCAGCCGACGCGTTTCGTAACGGTACACCCCATTACTTCATCTGGGACAAAGTAATCCTCAAAGGGTGTAGTGGATGTGTATATTTATATAGGAGGATTAGCCAGCTTACAGTGCCCCCCACTGGTCATTTATGTTTTTTAATGGTGTTTTAATGTGTTTTTGTCTATATGTGCTTTGTAAGAATAAACTAGTGATTACTTTATTAGAAGATCATTTGGCGTTGCCGGTTTTGTCCTGGTTTTGTGGGGGCTGTGGGGCCCTCCATTTGTTTAATTCATAGTGGTATAGCCAGGGAGGCATTTCATTGGCTGGTGCAGCCATTCTCTTTAGTTAAGCATTTTATTGAGAGTACAAAACAGCACACAATTAAAAATCACATATACACAAGGACAGTTAAAAACAAACCCATAGCTGCCCTAAAACCGTATCTAATCCTCTAGTAACCCCCCAGAAAAATTACATATCTAATAAAAATTTTATATATATATATATATATTACACCGTGTGTAATGAGATCCTGTGATTGAAGGGTCAATATACCCTTATTTTTTGTGCCGGCTAATATTCAGCACAGTAACACTATGGCAGCCTGTATTGTCTGTACTCTTGGGACGCCACAAATAAACTCTACATCAGCGGTTCAACCTTTTTTTTTTTAATGCATAGATGGCCATTGTATGCTTGCGCACACATAGGAATTAGTTCTCTGCATTTAACCCATCCATGCAGTTGAGTGTACACATGCCCGGAGTGGTGGGCTGCCCTAATTACGGCACCCGGGGAGCAGTTAGGTGCCTTGCTCAAGAGCACTTCAGTCATGTCTCAGGACCGGGATTCGAACCTGCCACCCTCCGGTCACAAGTCCGCTCCCCTTACCTCTAGGCCACAACTGCCCCCTAAACCTGTGGGTGGGGACCCCAGCAGGGGTCGAACGTCCAAAACACAAGGGTCGCCTAAAGCCATCGGAAAACACATATAGGCGCTGAGAAGTCGCGCTACCATCTGCAGCGGCGCTATTCAGCTGGAACGCATGCCGTTATGGATGCGCGTTCCAAACTGAATGCCTGCGTGCATGCGCAGACGTGATTGCATCATCCGTCCGGGGCCTAAGGGGCGGGGGAAGCGGGGGGAACGCTCCACAGTCCATAGCAGCGCATTACGTGTGTCCGGCGCTTGCTGACATCATCAGTGGGCGGACGCAGCAAATGCCGGAGGACAGAAGCCAAGAGAGCCTGCGAGACGCCTGCTGGTGTAATAACAGTGCACACACCATACACACAATACTGTGTAAGTGTAAGGTGCTTTGTGTGTAATCATTACACAGTACACAAAGCAGCTTACACTTACACACAGCACCAAACATTTACACAGTGTCTTATACTATAAGATGTAGGTCACACTGTTCCCCAATGTATAATTATCTCCCATATCCCCCACTATTTTCCCATATTCTGAATGAGGAAATTCCGGCATTGAATCCGCCTCCTATTGATTTCATTGTGAGTGCGGCGGATTTTGTGGAAGAGAGCTCCCGAGAATCTCCAGTTACCACACAATCCGCCACAGCCTCCTATTAATTTCAATAAGAGGTGGAGAAATGACAGTTTCCGACACATGCTCTGCCATGGTGAAATGTTATTTATTGGAATTAGTAATAAATATTTCTCAACATATAATTAAATATTTTTTTGTTTAAATTATGTTTGATTTGTAGCAATGAGAATATATAATGCATATCAGGTATTACATTCCGAACCATAACTGTAGCAAAATTACAGTTTTGAAGTAGCCACCAAAACATGAGGATCTGTATTGCGGGGTCACCGCAACATGAGGATCTGTATTGCGGGGTCACCGCAACATGAGGATCTGTATTGCGGGGTCACCGCAACATGAGGATCTGTATTGCTGGGTCACCGCAACATGAGGAACTGTATTGCGGGGTCACGGCAACATGAGGAACTGTATTGCGGGGTCACGGCAACATGAGGAACTGTATTGCGGGGTCACCGCAACATGAGGAACTGTATTTTGGGGTCACGGCATTAGAAAGGTTGAGAACCACTGATCTAGTAACCCCCCAGAAAAATTACATATCTAATACATATATATATATATACATATACATATATATATATATATATATATATATATATATATATTAAAAAAAACACTCCATGTGTAATGAGATCCTGTGTAGATGTGTGTGTGTGCTCATGCACTTGGGATGCCGCAAATAAACTCTACATGGTTCTGGTTTTGATGATGGAGGTCCTCAATTGGGAAAACGCGCATATATCACTCCGGCGCACTCAATTACCACTCCACCAATTGGATCAAACCATATAATTGACTTTGTGTAACTACACAGGGAGCAATTGTCCTTCGAATACAGGTAATGCCTATAACCATTCAAATAAATCTTTACAAAAGAATTTCAATTGAAAAAATGACACTATAATATAATTTGTTTTTATATTGTATATAGTAAATCTTGTCAACCCCAGCGGGTTCTGAGGAAGCCTATACGGCGAAACGAGTCTACCCAGCGGGACTAAATCTACTGTTTTGTTTTCTACTAACAAACTTATGGTGAAATTGTGACATTTCAGTCTAGAATATGTATTTTAAATTGTGCAAACAAGAATAAAGCGATGAATTTTTAGATATATGTTTTATATGCTATGTGATGGCGAGGTTGGTCCCCATTGACACACCCCCTCAAGCCAGGGAGAAGGTCCAAAAACTCCCCTGCTCAATAACTCTACCATAAGTCGGGGCCATCTGACCAACCAGCCCAATTTATTTATCTCATCACAACTATTAAACAACCATGCAATCGAGTTCGACTTAGGATTTGGTGAGTCGGGCTTTTTCAGATGTAACACCATACAGGGGGACAGTCCTCAGGAGTCCTCAAAGAGGCCCCAGGAGCCCACCAGGGGATTCCCAGGTGACCCCCATGGGCCAGTCTGAGCCTGCTACCTACCGCCCCGCACCACCACCAACCCCCCCTCCTGGGCCACCCAGACTGTTTATGCCCCCCCCACCCATTCACTATATCCACCATTGTATATCTTTCAAAGGTCCCAATAAATAAACTTATGGGACCCCTGGGCCTTACCTGTCTCTGAGAAGAAGCAAAGAAGAGGATGAAGGTCAAGCTCCAGAATGTGGGACAGCAAATCAGTTCCAATGTTGATGTATTTGGGGGTTTCAGTATAACCAAACGCTGTGGTGTCGTCTGGGCCCCATTTACAGACGGAAATTGCCCGGGCCCCATACAGGAGTTATGCCTGTGCTGCCATGATGGCGGATCTGCCTCCTGACAGTGATACAAAGTAATAACCACAACGAAATGAACAAACTTAAGAAAAGTCTCCCCTCCATGCCCCCCCCCCCCCCGCAACCCCCCCACCCATTGCCACAGGTGACTACTGAACACAGCACCCGACTACTCTGAGGAATTGGAGGGTCTCTGGTGATCCCCTGAGATTGGCAGCTCCTCATATAAATCCCAGCGGGGGGGAGACCGGACGCCGCTTCCCAACGCCGACTCCGAGACACGTCCCAGAGAGTTCACCATAGAAGCCACTGACCTTATTATACTGCGCAACCCGTCCAGGGCAACCGCCAACACCCCATAATCCCCCAACATATATCCTCCCTTATACCCTAATAGAGTGTAAGCTCTTCTCCTTCTGTGTCCCTTATACCCTAATAGAGTGTAAGCTCTTCTCCTCCTGTATTCTCCCTTATACCCTAATAGTGTGTAAGCTATTCTCCTTCTGTATCCTCCATTGTACCCTAATAGAGTGTAAGCTCTTCTCCTCCTGTATCCTCCCTTATACCCTAATAGAGTGTAAGCTCTTCTCATTCTGTATCCTCCATTATACCCTAATAGAGTGTAAGCTCTTCTCCTTCTGTATCCTCCATTATACCCTAATAGAGTGTAAGCTCTTCTCCTTCTGTGTCCTCCCTTATACCCTAATAGTGTGTAAGCTATTCTCCTTCTGTATCCTCCATTGTACCCTAATAGAGTGTAAGCTCTTCTCCTCCTGTATCCTCCCTTATACCCTAATAGAGTGTAAGCTCTTCTCATTCTGTATCCTCCATTATACCCTAATAGAGTGTAAGCTCTTCTCCTTCTGTGTCCTCCCTTATACCCTAATAGAGTGTAAGCTCTTCTCCTCCTGTATTCTCCCTTATACCCTAATAGAGTGTAAGCTCTTCTCCTCCTGTATCCTCCCTTATACCCTAATAGAGTGTAAGCTCTTCTCCTTCTGTATCCTCCCTTATACCCTAATAGATTGTAAGCTCTTCTCCCGCCTTATCTTCCTGTATATAATCCTTTGTGTGGCCTTTGAACATGAAATTAATTATTCTCCCAGGAGCGTGTGGGAGGATTAGAGTGTAAGCTCCTGTGTATGACATGTTTGTAGCAAGGAGCCAGCATTGTTGTGGGGTGGGTGGGTCCTACAGAAGATTGTTTGGGTGGGGTAAAGGTGAGTTAGTGGTTTTGCCTGCAGCCACCAGCGTGTGTCCGGCCATTGTCTCAGACAGACTCTGTGTAATGAGATCTCGCCCCAGGCTGGGAACAAAGCCATTGTTTGTGGAAGTTTAGCGGATGATCTTGAGTTGCTAGGAGAAGCCAGCTAGGGGCAGATAATGACTAAAAGCCCTCCATGTAGTCAGTACTGCTGCTCCAGAAAAGGGTATAAGGGAGGATACAGAAGGAAAAGAACTTACAATCTATTAGGGTATAAGGGAGGAGACAGGAGGAGAAGAGCTTACACTCTATTAGGGTATAAGGGATGATACAGGAGGAGAAGAGCTTACACTCTATTAGGGTATAAGGGAGGATACAGAAGGAGAAGAACTTACACTCTATTAGGGTATAAGGGGGGATACAGAAGGAGAAGAGCTTACACTCTATTAGGGTATAAGGCAGGAGACAGGAGGAGAAGAGCTTACACTCTATTAGGGTATAAGGGATGATACAGGAGGAGAAGAGCTTACACTCTATTGGGGTATAAGGGAGGATACAGAAGCAAAAGAGCTTACACTCTATTAGGGTATAAGGGGGGATACAGGAGGAGAAGAGCTTACACTCTATTAGGGTATAAGGGAGGATACAGGAGGAGAAGAGCTTACACTCTATTAGGGTATAAGGGAGAATACAGGAGGAGAAGAGCTTACACTCTATTAGGGTATAAGGGAGGATACAGAAGGAAAAGAGCTTACAAACTATTAGGGTATAAGGGAGGATACAGGAGGAGAAGAGCTTACACTCTATTAGGGAGGCTACAGGAGGAGAAGAGCTTACACTCTATTAGGGTATAAGGGAGGATACAGAAGGAGAAGAGCATACAATCTATTAGGGTATAAGGGAGGATACAGAAGGAGAAGAGCTTACACTCTATTAGGGTATAAGGGGGATACAGAAGGAGAAGAGCTAACACTCTATTAGGGTATAAGGGAGGATACAGGAGGAGAAGAGCTTACACTCTATTAGGGTATAAGGGAGGATACAGAAGGAAAAGAGCTTACACTCTATTGGGGTATAAGGGAGGATACAGGAGGAGAAGAGCTTACACTCTATTAGGGAGGCTACAGGAGGAGAAGAGCTTACACTCTATTAGGGTATAAGGGAGGATACAGGAGGAGAAGAGCTTACACTCTATTAGGGTATAAGGGAGGATACAGAAGGAGAAGAGCTTACAATCTATTAGGGTATAAGGGAGGATACAGTATGTGGAGCCTTTCATCTCTAATCAGCAGTCCCCTCCGCTGATGATCTTCTGTCTGATAACCTGATGTCTATGGGCTCCTGGCAGCTGGAGACATCCCGGCACAGAGGGCACACGCTCCCCGATCCATCACAGCAGGATCTCCCTGACACCAGATATCACCTGTAACAGCATCCGACTGCCGCACCCGCTCACCACATGTGCCCTGTGTAACTCTAGACACACCACTGCTCCGATGCCACTAGATCACATAAATGTCTAATCGCCCATCACATTAATGCCCGACCACCTGGTTACATTAAATCCCAATCGCATTGGTCCCTACCACACATGTGGGCACTAGGGTTCGCAGACTAGGTCCTACCGTAGCACACGCGCCATGATGTCTCCTCTATGCTTGTTCCAGGGCAGTGCCAGGCCAGGTCAGGATAGTTATGGAAAGCATCCTCCACTGACAACCCCAGCATTGCCCTCCATGCAGGTTCTCTTTAAAGAGCCCATTTAAAAAGGAGAGAAGCCCGTGCAACCACCTGGCTCTAACCCCAGACATCTACCACCTTACCAATTAATATGGGGCCCATTGGACTAGTTAATAGGGGCTGCTTGCACACCTTACCAGTTCACATGTAGTAAAGTAAAAAGAACACACCACACAAAGTACTCACCCCCTCCGCGCCTCCCGCGCCCATGTTTGGCAGTTTCCTCTCTGTAATGCCACCAGAATCTCTTCTGATGGTTGGTTACTCTAGTGTTACCGTTTCCTTGAAGGGCCGCACAGTAACTGTGAAGGGGCCAAAAGGAATCTTGCATAAGAACTTCAACCACATAAATGTCGAGCTGGGCAAAAAAAAGAAGAGGCTCACGGTTGACAAATGGTGGGGTAACAGGAAGGAGCTGGCCTCTAACTTTAGGGAGTCTAAGGAGTCAGGGAGTATTGAAGGCCATTGCTATCTAATCTTGGAAGTAGGCATGTTACATCTGTACCAGGGTGCAGACTAGATAAAGCTTTTCTCACGTACCTAAAAGTGGAACTCTAAGTCTGAATATATTAAGGAAGCAAAATGGCGGTGATGATGTTGAACAGAAAGAGGGATCTAACCCTTTAACACCCCCTCTTAGATCATCTTAGATGATCTCCACTATCCCATTTCTTTTCTCTGAGCCAGGTAAGCAGTGTGGGTACTAACGGGGCTCTTCCTACAACTAGCAATTAAGCACCTAATGAGTTAGAAAGAAACAAAAAGCATAATAATCACAAAAATGATTACAATAATATTGATGGCCACATCTATTAACCATTTGAAAATTCCTCCAAAACTACCCAGATTGCCAGAAGTGCTCAATTCCTGGGCAAAATTTCTTACTTTCGCCTGGATTCTTTTCACCTCTTCCCGGTGTCCTTTAACCACCTCATAATAATCCAGAATCTCCAGACTAGTATTATGACTAGTATTATGAACTCAGGTACAACATTCATATTCCTCTGTCATTTTGCATATGCCTGTTAAGGCCGCACTCATGCTTTCTATGGCTAAATCATGTAGACCTACATTACTTCTTCGTTGAGACTGTTAATGTCCTCTGAATTATCTGCTATCATATCTGTCATTAATCCTGTATAATTATTTAACCTCGTCATCATATCTATTCCCCAACTGGACCAAGATGGGAACCATGTCCAAGCCATATCCTTCTGGGTGAAAATTTCCCTTTTCCACACTAAGGACTTAAGAGGGTAGCGGGGGTACTTGCTAGCCTCAAATAAACTCTCACCACCCACAGTGCCTACTACTCCCATGGCTGGGATCAGGGAGGGCAAATAACATCATCCCTGAGGCTTCGGGGGGATCCATGGGTAACAGATTTTCCCACAACAAACATATATATATTATTGCCCAGAAATTTGGGTATCTGGCTAAAGAAGTATTGTCTCGCTACTCTCTGTAACAGAATGGCTGGTGTGGCCATCCACAGCTGAGGGATGCAGGGGGTGCCGCGCACCGATTGTGCGGCTAGGATTCCATTAAGACAGGGAAGTTGATTGGAGGAGAGCCATGCCTGCGTCGTGGGCTCATGCTATGGTAAGAAAAAGGGGCGAACGCCGGGGTTTTACGCAGCGGATGTCCCAGGGGGACAGACCAAAACCCTGGATAGTGAAAATCTCTGATTTTAGTCTACTTGTTAGTGAATTGATATGAGGGATGGTTCAAAGGGTAGGAAAGCTACCTTCATGCTGGCATACCGCCTGATTGCCTGCTCCTGGGCACCAGGGGGTGCAGGAGAGCATTATATTGCTAATATACATTCTTTGTACACCACTGTGGAATATGTTGGCACTATTACTAACTGTGATTTACAGTCCTGACACTAACTGCCTGTAAATATATATGTAAATATATTCATTAGCATGAAAATGTATGTACATCACCGTTCTATATGTTAGCCCTACAAATGCTTATTGCACTATATTGTTTTGATACGTTTTTACATCACTGTGGAAAATGTTGGTGCTGTTACTGGTCATTTTCTTTTTTTATGATCCCCAAAATAATTGCCTGCCACTGCTAAACTATTATTTAATATATACATTCATTATTATGTCTGTACAGCGCTGTGGCATTTGTTAGCATTCTAAAAGCCTATTACTCTTGAGTTGCTATGGCACATTTCTGTACACCACTGTGGAATATGTTGGCACTAAAGTGAATTGCCTGCACAGCGCCATGGAATATTTCGCCACCATAATGACTAATTAGTAAGTCAATATTAATCTTTTGTCTTTTGCTCTCTCTCTCTATATATATATATTATATATATGTATATATATATATATATATATATATATATATATATATATATTTATATAATTTTTTTGGGGGGGAAGCTTATGAGGTCTGTACAGCGCCACAGAATGTGTTAGCACTATCCCCAGTTAATATAAAAATATATATGGAACAATGATATTGTCTGTACAGTGCTAGTAATGAGAAATAAGTAAGAAATGAGACGATACCTTTTGTAGACTGAGTATATTTAAAAACACAGGATTTCGACTATCCTGGGTTTTGGTCCTTTGCCAAACCTTTGAAACCCCCCAGATCACCGAGCCCAACTGACCTCTTTCCAGTCCTACGTCACATGCGCTGCCGCTCGTCCAATCAGCATGCTCGAAGCCGCTGACTTCACAACGTCTAAGCCTTCGTCCAAGGCCAGCAGCTCAGAGTGTGCTGTCGGCGGCATCCCCCGCTTCCCTTTAACAGGGAGCATGCTCGCGCTGGCCATTCACAAATGCTGCTGCGAGCACGCGCCCTGCTAGAGGGATGTAGCCATTGGACTGGGAAGTAAGCTAAGTGTACGGGTTGACCCCAGGGGGTTTCACACAGCGGGGCATTCCGATTTTGAATGCCCTGGGAGGAGGGAATCGATAGGCCCGGGAATCTTATAGATTCCAGGGTCGATCACGGGTTTCGGTCCACTTTAAGGTAAGTTTTTTCATACATGATGTTATATACTGGTATGAGATTATGTCTGATGAAGAGAACTAGGTATTCTCAAAAGCTCACCTTAAAATATCACTTTATTTCTTCACTTTTCTTCTATTCGCAATGGCTAACACAGTACAATGCAATTCTGCTTGGAGCGCTATGGAATATGTTGCCACTATTACTATCTATTGATACCGTATATATTTTTATAATATCTAAAATATTGATAATATCTGTAAAGCTCTATGGAGTCTGTTAGCAATATCCATAGCTTTACATACAGAGTATATTCATTACAATACTAATAATATCTGTACAGCGCTATAGAAAATGTCGGCGCTATCAGTGACACTAATATTCATGCTCTGTACAGTGCTATGGAATATGTCAGCACAATCAGTTACCCTAATATTCATGCGCTGCACAACACTATGTATGGAATTAATGTTGCCCATATCAGTTACATTAATATTCATGGTATGTACAGCGCTTTGGAATATGTTGGCGTCATAACTAACACTTATATTAACGCTCTGTACAACGCTATGGAATTTGTCGGCGCCATAAGTAACACTGATATTCATGCTCCATACAGTGCTGTGGACTATGTCAGCGCTATCAGTTACCCTAATATTCATGGTTTGTACAGCGCTATAGAATATGTCAGCGCTATCAGTTACAGTAATATTCATGGTCTGTACAGCGCTATGGTATATGTCGGCGCTATGGGTTACAATAATATTCATGGTCTGTACAGCGCTATGGAATATGTCAGCGCTATCAGTTACAGTAATATTCATGGTCTGTACATCGCTATAGAATATGTCGGTGCTATGAATTACAATAATATTCATGGTCTGTACAGCCCTATGGAATATGTAAACGCTATCAGTTACAGTAATATTCATGCTCTGTACATCGCTATGGAATATGTCGGCGCTATCAGTTACCCTAATATTTATGGTCTGTACAGCGCTATAGAATATGTCGGCGCTATCAGTTACAGTAATATTCATGGTTGGTACAGCACTATAGAATATGTCGGCGCTATCAGTTACAGTAATATTCATGGTCTGTACAGCGCTATGGCATATGTCAGTGCTATCAGTTACAGTAATATTTATGCTCTGTACAGTGCTATGGAATATGTCAGCGCTATCAGTTACAGTAATATTCATGGTCGGTACATCGCTATGGAATATGTCGGCGCTATCAGTTACAGTAATATTCATGGTCTGTACAGCCCTATGGAATATGTCAGCGCTAACAGTTACAGTAATTTTCACGGTCTGTACAGTGCTATGGTATATGTCGGCGTTATGGGTTACAATAATATTCATGGTCTGTACAGTGCTATGGAATATGTCGACACTATCAGTTACAGTAATATTCATGGTCTGTACATCGCTATGGCACATGTCGGCGCTATCGGTTACAGTAATATTCATGGTCTGTACATCGCAATGGAATATGTCGCCGCTATCAGTTACAGTAATATTCATGGTCTGTACATTGCTATGGTATATGTTGGCGTTATCAGTTACAGTAATATTCATGCTCTGTACAGCGCTATAGAATATGTCAGCGCTATCAGTTACAGTAATATTCATGCTCTGTACAGTGCTATGGAATATGTCGGCGCTATCGGTTACAGTAATATTCACTGTCTGTACAGCGATATAGAACATGTCTGCGCTATCAGTTACAGTAATATTTATGCTCTGTACAGCGCTATGGAATATGTCGGCGCTATCAGTTACAGTAATATTCATGGTCGGTACAGCGCTATGGAATATGTCGGCGCTATCGGTTACAGTAATATTCATGCTTTGTACAGCGCTATGGAATATGTCGGCTCTATCGGTTACAGTAATATTCATGGTCTGTACATCGCAATGGAATATGTCGCCGCTATCAGTTACAGTAATATTCATGGTCTGTCCATTGCTATGGTATATGTTGGCGTTATCAGTTACAGTAATATTTATGCTCTGTACAGTGCTATGGAATATGTCGGCGCTATCGGTTACAGTAATATTCACTGTCTGTACAGCGATATAGAACATGTCTGCGCTATCAGTTACAGTAATATTCATGGTCGGTACAGCGCTATGGAATATGTCGGCGCTATCAGTTACAGTAATATTTATGCTCTGTACAGTGCTATGGAATATGTCAGCGCTATCAGTTACAGTAATATTCATGGTCGGTACAGCGCTATGGAATATGTCAGCGCTATCAGTTACAGTAATATTCATGGTCTGTACAGTGCTATGGAATATGTCGGCGGTATCAGTAACAATAATATTCATGCTCTGTACAGCGCTATGGTATATGTCGGCGCTATCGGTTACAGTAATATACATGCTCTGTACAGCGCTATGGAATATGTTGGCGCTATCGGTTACAGCAATATTCATGGTCTGTACAGCGCTATGGAATATGTCAGCGCTATCAGTTACAGTATTATTCATGGTCTGTACAGCGCTATGGTATATGTCGGCGATATCGGTTACAATAATATTCATGGTCTGTACAGCGCTATGGAATATGTCGGCGCTATCGTTTACAGTAATATTCATGGTCTGTACAGCGCTATGGAATATGTCGGCACTATTGGTTACAGTAATATTCATGGTCTGTACAGCGCTATGGCATATGTCGGCGTTATAAGTTACAGTAATATTCATGCTCTGTACAGCGCTATAGAATATGTCGGCGTTATAAGTTACAGTAATATTCATGCTCTGTACAGCGCTATGGCATATGTCAGCTCTATCAGTTACAGTAATATTCATGCTCTGTACAGCGCTATGGAATATGTCGGCGCTATTGGTTACAGTAATATTCATGCTCTGTACAGCGCTATGGCATATGTCGGCACTCCGGGGCCCGGTACTCACGGTTATGGCGCACAGGGTCCGTCACACAGCGGCGCGGCTCTCAGGACCCGTTGTCCCGTTCTCCATGTTGGGGATTGGGTTACAGGTGAGCGGCGGCAGCTTCCTTGGACAGGTAAGGTGAGACACAGACAGTCGGGTGTCATGGTCGCCATGGCAACCTCATTGTTACCCCCCTGATGCTGCGGAGGTGACACTGTTCCTGTCTGTCAGGTCCCGGGACAATGGCGAGTCTCAATCATAAGAGAAACCTGTCATTAGAGGGATGTGCTGCTGCCCCACTGTCACCCGACTCACCCTGCTGCTGCCCCACTGTCACCCGGACTCACCCTGCTGCTGCCCCACTGTCACCCGGACTCACCCTGCTGCTGCCCCACTGTCACCCGGACTCACCCTGCTGCTGCCCCACTGTCACCCAAACTCACCCTGCTGCTGCCCCACTGTCACCCGGACTCACCCTGCTGCTGCCTCACTGTCACCCGGACTCACCCTGCTGCTGCCCCACTGTCACCCGACTCACCCTGCTGCTGCCCCACTGTCACCCGGACTCACCCTGCTGCTGCCCCACTGTCACCCAAACTCACCCTGCTGCTGCCCCACTGTCACCCGGACTCACCCTGCTGCTGCCCCACTGTCACCTGACTCACCCTGCTGCTGCCCCACTGTCACCCGGACTCACCCTGCTGCTGCCCCACTGTCACCCAGACTCACCCTGCTGCTGCCCCACTGTCACCCGGACTCACCCTGCTGCTGCCCCACTGTCACCCGGACTCACCCTGCTGCTGCCCCACTGTCACCCGGACTCACCCTGCTGCTGCCCCACTGTCACCCGGACTCACCCTGCTGCTGCCCCACTGTCACCCGGACTCACCCTGCTGCTGCCCCACTGTCACCCAGACTCACCCTGCTGCTGCCCCACTGTCACCCGACTCACCCTGCTGCTGCCCCACTGTCACCCGACTCACCCTGCTGCTGCCCCACTGTCACCCGGACTCACCCTGCTGCTGCCCCACTGTCACCCGGACTCCCCCTGCTGCTGCCCCACTGTCACCTGGACTCACCCTGCTGCTGCCCCACTGTCACCTGGACTCACCCTGCTGCTGCCCCACTGTCACCCGGACTCACACTGCTGCTGCCCCACTGTCACCCGACTCACCCTGCTGCTGCCCCACTGTCACCCGGACTCACACTGCTGCTGCCCCACTGTCGCCCAGACTCACCCTGCTGCTGCCCCACGGTCACCCGGACTCACCCTGCTGCTGCCCCACTGTCACCCAAACTCACCCTGCAGCTGCCCCACTGTCACCCAGACTCACCCTGCTGCTGCCCCACTGTCGCCCAGACTCACCCTGCTGCTGCCCCACTGTCACCTGACTCACCCTGCTGCTGCCCCACTGTCACCCAGACTCACCCTGCTGCTGCCCCACTGTCATCCGAACTCACCCTGCTGCTGCCCCACTGTCACCCGGACTCACCCTGCTGCTGCCCCACTGTCACCCGACTCACCCTTCTGCTGCACCACTGTCACCCGACTCACCCTTCTGCTGCCCCACTGTCACCCGACTCACCCTTCTGCTGCCCCACTGTCACCCGGACTCACCCTGCTGCTGCCCCACTGTCACCCGACTCACCCTGCTGCTGCCCCACTGTCACCCGGACTCACCCTGCTGCTGCCCCACTGTCACCCGGACTCACCCTGCTGCTGCCCCACTGTCACCCGACTCACCCTGCTGCTGCCCCACTGTCACCTGGACTCACCCTGCTGCTGCCCCACTGTCACCCGGACTCACCCTGCTGCTGCCCCACTGTCACCCGGACTCACCCTGCTGCTGCCCCACTGTCACCCGGACTCACCCTGCTGCTGCCCCACTGTCACCCGGACTCACCCTGCTGCTGCCCCACTGTCACCCGGACTCACCCTGCTGCTGCCCCACTGTCACCCGGACTCACCCTGCTGCTGCCCCACTGTCACCCGACTCACCCTGCTGCTGCCCCACTGTCACCTGGACTCACCCTGCTGCTGCCCCACTGTCACCCGGACTCACCCTGCTGCTGCCCCACTGTCACCCGGACTCACCCTGCTGCTGCCCCACTGTCACCCGACTCACCCTGCTGCTGCCCCACTGTCACCCGACTCACCCTGCTGCTGCCCCACTGTCACCTGTACTCACCCTGCTGCTGCCCCACTGTCACCGACTCACCCTGCTGCTGCCTCACTGTCCCCCGGACTCATCCTGCTGCTGCCCCACTGTCACCCGACTCACCCTGCTGCCGCCCCACTGTCACCCGACTCACCCTGCTGCTGCCTCACTGTCACCCGGACTCACCCTGCTGCTGCCCCACTGTCACCCGGACTCACCCTGCTGCTGCCCCACTGTCACCCGGACTCACCCTGCTGCTGCCTCACTGTCACCCGGACTCACCCTGCTGCTGCCCCACTGTCACCCGGACTCACCCTGCTGCTGCCCCACTGTCACCCGGACTCACCCTGCTGCTGCCCCACTGTCACCCGGACTCACCCTGCTGCTGCCCCACGGTCACCCGGACTCACCCTGCTGCTGCCCCACTGTCACCCGGACTCACCCTGCTGCTGCCCCACTGTCACCCGACTCACCCTGCTGCTGCCTCACTGCCGGGCTGGGACCCCCTCTTCATGCCCTGTCCCTAATTGTCCCTCTTCCAAACCTTGATCATATACACACCTCATTTTTATAGCCGAACTCTTCTGGCTGCTTCTTGCTGTGACAGGAACGAGAGGAGAAAAGTTTTGTGACCCGGACAAAACTTTTCATAACTTTTGTTTGGTTCATTTTCCATTCATTGCTATGGATCAGTGGGGTTCCGGGATGTCCTCATCAGTTGGCCTGTCATACCTCCTTCCGGCCACACGGCGGCAGCAGAGTACAAACCAAGGCAGTGGAGTGGTGCATGGTGATAACTGGTGCAGCCAATCAGATCTCTCTCTATTTTCTTATTGCATGGCACGGCCTGCTTCCGTATTCATAACAGTTGGGTTATTCAGCCACAAGGTGGCGCAGTGGTACTGCAGAAAGCTGTGGCATGTCCCGGCTCCCTAAAAACGGGCCTAACCATAGAGTTCCCAGTGTTTCCTCTGCAGTGAAACTGCGAAGATAGAAGATGGGTCTTTATATTGCGCAGGTGGGCGGGGCAACCAAGCCTGCGGCCCTGCAAGTCTATTTCCACCCGTTTCTGGACCCTCTGTGCCTCGGCTGACGGATCGGGTGAAGGTAGCGGAGCACTAGGGTCAAGTGCTCAAGGAGCGCTGCTCCAAGCCGCAGACCCTGTAACACAAAGGGGAGCCGGCCATAGGCTTTATGGTGAGCCTACTAGGGATGCAGAGTTCATGTCCTGGCTTCTGAGGGGGTGAGTGTTTTGGGGACTGTTTCCCCTTCCTTTCCTTCAGGGCCCCTCCCGCCCCCCTCCTGGCCTGGATACTCGCCGCTGCCTTGCGTCTCTTCCCCCCCCTCTCTGACTTTTGTTCGGGGGGGGGGGGGGCGGGTGGTAGCGGTGAGTGGTGTTAGTTGTGGTGTTTTGGCGTTTACAGTGTGTTTTTGGTGTTTTTTAGCCGCTGCACCGCTTTGTACTGCGCTCCGCGGCTGTGGGCGCTATAACCTGTAGCGTTTTTGCATTGTCATGCTGCCGGCGGGGTCACGTGGGTGCCGTTTTCGCGCTCTTCAGAGGGAGCAGGGCCGGGGGATGACACGTATTGCGTCGTCCCCCTGCGGCCCGCCCCTCGAGGTACCTCTGCCGGCGCCATTTTGGATTAGCTGCGCGTCTGGATTTCCCCCTCCTGGGCTGCAGCGTTGTCTCCTCCGGTGTGTCGCTTCATCCTGCGGTCTGTGCCTTGGTGACCCTGCGGTGTCCTTGGTCCGTGAGTCCCCCTTAGGGTTTTTTTTATTGGTTTCGTGGGGCATGTGCTGCGGGATGCTCATGTGTCATTTTTACTTATGTCTTTCAGGCGGGATACCAGTGGGTTGTGGTTTCTCCCGGCTCCACTCCTTCCTCCCCCTCATGCCCCTTTTTTTGCTGATCGGGGGCATCCCGTGGGAGGGCATCCCGGGTGGCTTTTGTATTAGCCTTTACCCAGCGCTGGCCTATTGCGCCTGTGTTAATCACCATATGGAGGCTTCTAGGGATAGCGTGCTCGGGGGTCCTTCGGGGCAATCCTGGCTGTGTTCAATGTGCAGGGTATCCCCTATCAGCAATGATGTCACGGTGTGCGTGCCGTGCGCCCCTGCTGTCCTTGCGCTCCATCTTGGTTTGCCTGCATCGCTTCCCAGCTCTGCGCCCCTTCGGCATCACCTACCCCCCCCCCCCAGTGCTGCAATTAGCTCCCAGTGAGGGGGATGCTAGCAGGGGGTCACAGTCTGATCTGGCACTTCGTGTGGCCAACATTGAGAAGCAGCTTGCCGGGCCTATTCCTAGGAAGGCTTCTGGCAAGAAGCGGCACCTGACTTCCACACCCTCCTGCCCCACTGAGGAGTATGAGGAGTTTGATGCCACTGGGGGACTTTATTCCCTAGAGGAAGGGGAACTGTTAAAGGACTCCTCTGGGGACCAGCAGGAGGGTTGCGATAGTGACTCTGTGTTTGCGTCCGGGGAGGAATCATGGTTCCCTGAGGACTCTGACAATCTGCTGTCACAATTTTTTTAAATCTTGCACATTGCTCCCCCTGAGGTGGCTAAGGAAAAGCAGGGTGAGCTTTTTCATCCTGGTAAACAGTGTCTGGAGTTCCCTGAGCAGGGCCATTTTACTTCTATGGTGCTTAGGGAATGGGAACGGCGTAATAGAATGGCCGCTGTGCCCAAGGGATAGGATAAGAGGTATCCCTTTCCTGCTGATATAGTAAAGTGTTGGTCCTGTCCCCCTGAGGTGGACGCTCCCGTGCTAGGCCTGTCCAATACTTCGGTCATGCCTTCCCCTGACACTACCACTCTGAGGGACAGCGAGGACCAGCGCATGGATCAGCTGGCCTGCCATGCTTTTACTTGTGTGGGGGCTGGACTGCGCCTGGCCTGTGCTGCTGCCATTACTGCTATTGCCCTTAAGAAACTGCTCAAGCGTCTTTGTGATGGCGCTATGGCTGGTAGGAGGAGGGAGGATTATAGGGCCCTCTTGCTTTGCTCTAATTTTGTTGTATTTATCCTTACTGCCATGGATGATGCTGCGAGGTTGGGCGGTAGGGCCTCTGCTCTTTTGGTGGCTATGCACCGCTCTGTTTGGCTGCGTCAGTGGGTAGCTGACGCTGCCGCTAAGAAGGCTCTCACTGGGCTCCCTTTTGCGGGGCTGCGGCTCTTCGGTGAGCGTCTGGAAGTTTTAGCCAAGGATGGCAGACTGCCTTAGCGTAGGAGGCAGCCCCGGCCATTTCGGGGGACCTTCGTACTCCCAGAGGAGGTCGTGGCTCCCTCTTCTCAGGTAGCCGCAGAGATTCTTGGGGCCGTGGCAGATCCCGTGGTCGTCCTGGTCTCTCCTGGGGTTCCAAGCCCAAACACCCTCCCAAGGCCCCTCAGGCATGAGGGGGCACCCTCACCCATCCGGGTGGGGGGCGGCTTCGGCTCTTTGCTCATGTCTGGAGGCTCCACGTTCAGACCGGTGGATTCAGGAGGTGGTGTCCTCCGGTTACAAGATAGAGTTTGCAGCCTGGCCGCCCCAAGATTCATCAGATAACGGATGTCTTTAAACCCCCCTGTCAGCTCCAGGGTTGCTTTCGGCGGTTCCATGCCTGCTGGAGTAAGGGTTCATTTGTCTGGTGGGTCAGGGGTACTATTCCAATCTTTTCACGGTCCCCAAAAAGGACGGCTCTTTGAGGCCGTTCTGGACTTGAAGGGCCTCAACAAGTTTGTCAGATTCAAGCATTTTCGCATGGAGACGCTGCGCTCTGCTGTCGGTACCCTTCGCCCGGGCGACTTCATGATCACCGTGGACATCAAGAATGCTTATCTTCATGTGCCTATCTTCCAAGGTCGTCAGAGATTTCTGAGGTTCGCGCTGGAGGATTAGCATTACCAGTTTGTAACTTTACCCTTTGGTATCACCTCGGCGCCTCGGGTGTTCACCAAGGTGCTGGCGGGAGTGATGGCTCCACTACGGAACCAGGGCATTCGCGTTCTTCCCTACCTGGACGACATCCTTATTGTGGCCCAGTCCTTTCATCAGGCCGAGCAGGACACCCGGGTGGTGACATCCACTCTGGAGTCCTTCGGCTGGCTGGTCAACTATCCCAAGTCCTCACTGTCTCTGTCCTTGGTGAGGTCCTTTCTGGGCATGACTCTGGATACCTCTGAGGTCAAGGTGTTCCTTCCTCAGCAGAAGGTGGAGGGCCTTCAGATGCAGGCACGGGCTCTGCTCTTGTGTCCTCATCCCTCCATTCGTCTGGGGATGCAGTTGGTGGGCCTGATGGTGTCGTGCTTGGAGGCGGTCCCCTTTGCTCAGTTTCACATGAGACCTCTTCAGTTGCACCTCTTGTCAATCTGGGATTGGGACCCTGTGTCCCTGGATCAGGAATTTGCTCTGTCTTCTCTGGCCAGGCAGTCTCTTTCGTGGTGGCTGGACTCAAGGAACATTCTGGTGGGCAGGACTTTCCTACCCCCGTGCTGGGAGACGGTCACCATAGATGCCAGTCTGACAGGCTGGGAGGGCTTTTGGAAGTCTCTGAAGTTCCAGGGTCGGTGGGGCCCCCAGGAGGCCCATGCTCCCATCAATGTACTGGAACTGAGGGCGATCAGGTTGGTTCTTTCTCAGCTGACCACACACCTTCGGGGTCGGGCTGTTCAGATTCGCTCAGACAACCAGACAGCGGTTGCCTACATCAACCATCAGGGAGGGACTCGGAGCAAGCGAGCCTTCAAGGAAGTGTCCCTGATACTGTCTTGGGCAGAACAGAATGTTCCCTGCATCTCAGCGGTCTACATTCCGGGGGTGGAGAACCAGGTGGCAGACTCCCTGAGCAGGGGGACGTCTCGGCCGGGGGAATGGTCTCTCAACAACCAGGTGTTTCTCTCCCTGTGTCACTGCTGGGGGCAGCCGGATGTGGTCCTGTTTGCGTGCGTCCCGTCACAATCACAAACTTCCCAGGTTTGTCTCCCGGTCACAGGATCCTCTGGCCTTCGCCACGGATGCACTGGCAATGCCTTGGACGGAGTTTCGGCTTCTCTATGTGTTCCCTCCGTTCCCTCTACTGGGCAGAGTCATGCGTCAAGCAGTTGGCAGTAGATCAATACGTCTTGCCCAAGGATCGAGTTCTTCTCACTCAGGGGCAGCTACGCCATCCCAATTTACAAACGCTGGCTTTAATGGCTTGGCTGCTGCAACCTACATCTTGATAAAAAAGGGGTTGCCTGCCTCTGTTGTTGATACCATGATTCGGGCTAGGAAGAAGTCCTCGTCCTTTATGTATTACAGGGTCTGGCATGCTTACATTGCCTGGTGTGAGTCCAAGTCTCTTCCCTGTCGGGTTTTTTCCATCCCCAGGATTCTGGAATTTTTGCAACATGGTTTGGATTCTGGCCTTCAACTCAAGGGCCATGTTTCAGCTCTGATATTTTTTTTCCAAAGATCCTTTGCCAATCACCGTTTGGTTAAAACTTTTTCCAGGGTGTTACTCATGTGCGTCCATCTCGTAAGCCTATGCTACCAGTCTGGGACTTGAATCTGGTGTTGTCTGCTCTGCAGGGTCCTCCCTTTGAGCCTATCCGTGGGGCTGCTTTGCCCATTCTGACTCTTAAGGTAGCCTTTTTGGTGGCTATCACTTCTGTCAGGCGAGTTTCTGAGCTGGCGGCGCTTTCCATCAAACCTCCTTATTTTGAGAGGCATCAGGATAAGGTGGTGTTTCTGCTTAAGCCGGATTTCTTGCCTAAGGTTGTGTCTGCTTTTCATCTCAATCAGGACATTGTCTTGCCTTCATTGTGTCCTAATCCTGCTAATTCCAAGGAGCGGACACTGCATTCTCTGGATGTGGTCAGGGCTCTGAAGTTTTATTTGGTCGCTACTGAGCCTTTCAGGAAGTCTGATGCTATTTTTGTTCTCACTTCTGGACCTAGGAAAGGTTGGCCTCCGGCTAAGTCCACTATCAGCAAGTGGATCCGTCAGGCGGTGGTTCAAGCCTATTCTGCTAAGGAAAAGGAACCTCCCTTTAGAATTACTGCTCATTCCACTCGTGCTATTGGTGCTTCTTGGGCTTTTCAGCACCAAGCTTCTGTTAAACAAGTTTGTAAGGCCGCTACTTGGTCTTCTGTTCATACTTTTTCCAAGTCTTACAAGGATGATGTTAAGGCCTCAGCTGATGCTGCTTTTGGCCGCAAGGTGCTTCAGGCGGTAGTGACTTGAACTGCCGGCTGTTACTCTTTCGGGATCCCACCCTACTTTTGGACACTGCTTTTGGATGTCCCAACTGTTATGAATACTGAAGCAGGCCGTGCCATGCAATAAAGAAAAAAGCAATTCTGTGAGTACTCACCTGTAGAATTGTTTTTGTTCTTGCATGGCACGGCCTGCTTCGCCCCACCCTTGTTATCGTTATTCTTGGTTGCCTCTTTATGGTGATTGTTCCAAGTTAATTGGGTTTTTTTACCTTTTTTACTTTATTCTCTCCTGGCTTCTTGTCTCACTGCTTGTCTATGCTGGGAACTCTATGTCTATATATATATATATCGCTCTAAATATCTCTCTATATCTATATCTATCTCTCTCTCTCTCTCTCTATCTATCTAACTCTCTCTCTCTATATATATATATATATATATATATATATATATATATTTATTATCTATCTAACTCTCTCTCTATATCTATTTATCTATCTATCTCTCTATCTATATATCTCTCTCTATATATATCTATCTCTCTCTCTCTATAATATATATTATAGAGTAATAGTCGAGCTTTAAACTAAACTCAGGACATGTCGGTAGAGGGGCTACAATACAGGTGTCAGGGGCTGTGGGTCGGGTTGAGGCACAGGTGAGAGAGGCTCGTCTTCATTGGTCACTTCTGGCTAATAGGCTCCGCCTTTCTGGAGGTTGGCCTCCAATCTGAACTGATCACTGCTGGAAGGCCCATGTAAACAGGAAGTAGAATGCAGCTGTAGCACCTCAGCAAGAGCCTGGTAACCAAGGCAACCAGCCGGGCAACCAACACACTGGGCCTGTGTTTGCAGATCAAGAGCCTGGTAACCAAGGCAACCAGCCGGGTAACCAACACACTGGGCCTGTGTCTGCAGATCAAGAGCCTGGTAACCAAGGCAACCAACACACTGGGCCTGTGTCTGCAGATCAAGAGCCTGGTAACCAAGGCAACCAGCCGGGTAACCAACACACTGGGCCTGTGTCTGCAGATCAAGAGCCTGGTAACCAAGGCAACCAGCCGGGTTACCAACACACTGGGCCTGTGTCTGCAGATCACCACCAAGAAAATGGCCTCCGCTGCACATGTGGGAAGCTGTTCATTAATGACTCCAAGGCTGGCAGCTTCCCTACCTCCAGGGCATCCTGATTCCCTCCCGCGAGCAGCCATCCAGGTAGACGATAGGGAAGGTAGGTATTTAGGGCAATCTCAGGGTATCCCGTAGCAGGGCATCCCAAATTGGGACGTCCCAGAGAAAAGGACCAAAACCCAAAACAGTCAAAATCTTGGGTTATGGCGTAAAACCCTGAAATTCACCCCCACGGGTTTCGGTCCACTTTACAGGGGCGTTCCAGATTTCAGTGCCCTGTGTATATGAAAAGTCTGGGTTCCACCATTACCGGGGATCCCGCAGCACACGCACAGACTTCCCTCCGGTCACCAATCATTGCCGGGCACCTCCTGCTGGCTGAGCACATCTGCCACCAGCCTTTATAGCTCTATTCCTGGCATAGGGAATGGTGGCAGAGGCGCGGGGGTTCCACAGCCAAATTGGGACGTCCCTGGGGGAATGCTTTTACAAGGCTGGAGGCCCCCTTTAACAGAATCACCCCCCAGGGTGCCCGTAAAAACTCATCTTTCCTCGCTCTGAGGGCACATGCGCGGGCTCTCATCCAATCAGAGCCCTTTGCCGAATGACGTAGTCGAGGTCTGATTGTTTTCAATGGGGAGTGTGCTCTGCCGCATCCCCTGCTCTCCTGGAGGTGTGTGCGCGCCCCCCCCCCCCCCCCCCAGCCATTTAAATAGGCCAGGATGGCAACATACACGCCCCCCGGTGATACGCCATCAAATTCAATCAGAGCCCTTTGCTGAAGGATGTAAACATGACAAAGCGCTCTGATTGGACGAGAGGCTGTCCATGCGCCGCTGCATCGGGGAAAGGTGAGTTTTATTGGGAGAGCTGTGGGTTTCACACAGCGGGGCGTCTCAAATGGGGATGCCCCAGGGGCATGGGACAGAACCCGGGGAAGTCAAATTCACGGGTTTTGTTCCGCTTTAAAGCGGTCTCACATCCTGCTGGGTGGTGTGGCACTGCTGCATGGTCTTGGGGGCATCCGCATTGGTCTTTTCTGCCCATGGGGAATTCTTCCGTCAGTATTGTGTTAAAGTGGACCAAAAGTGATCGTGCTGGAATCCTTCCATAGAGGGCATCCCGATTTGGGCCTCGTATAATCACCTATTTCCAGGACCTGGCTACAGCTCATCGGCCGACCCCGCTCTGTGTGCCTGTCGGAACTGATGGTCTGCTGGCAGGTGCGCGCAGAGTGGAGGGAGACAAAGCGCTCATCTCTTATCCGCAGGTCAACGTCGCCGGATGCCGGGACAAGGTGAGTATACAGCCAGGCCGGGGGTGGGGCAGTCAGGACAGTGAAATTCCTGGTGATTGGTCCACTTTAAAGTGGACCAAAACCCAGGATTTTGACTATCCGGGGTTTTGGTCCTTTCCCCCGATTGGGGATGCCCCGCTGTGTGAAACCCCCCAGATCGCCGATGCCAACTCACCTCTTCCCGGTCCTACGGCGCATGTGCGGCTGCTCGTCCAATCAGCGCGCTCGGATTTGCTGACGTCACATCTAAGGCAAGCAGCTCCGAGCGCACTGACGGCTGCATCCCCAGCTTCCCTCTAACAGGGAGCGTCCCCGCATCAGCCATTCATAAACGCCTGGCACAGGAACGCGCCCTTCTAGAAGGATGCGTCTCGCGCATGTGCTGTTGAACCAGGTAATGTGAATGGGGCGACCTGGGGGGTTTCACACAGCGGGGCATCCAGATTTTGGATGCCCCGGGGGGGGGGAAGGGAACCGATCAGCCCGGAAATCTTAGCCAGTGGGTTTTGGTCCACTTTAAAGCGGGTGTGTTCTTCCGTTCACACTTTTTTTAAGCTGACCTACAGTGAAGTTACATTATTCCGTTAAAGAGGACCGACTACCTTACAACGCCTATCCTGGAGTCTAAAAGAATCCAGGGCCAGACAATTTACTGCCCCCTGGGGCATCCCGCTTTGGAATTTGGAACGCCCCTCACTCGCCCACCTCGCCACGTTTGCAGGCTGCGGCCCCACCATCTCCGCGGCTGAGGTACGCGCCCATAGATAAGCTGGTTGCGGGAGACTGCGCAATCTACAGGCAGGTCGGGGATGCGCCTGCACAACTTCCTCCAGGCCAGAGCTCCACTGATTGGTCGAAAGCCCGCGCATGTGCCCCGGGACCAGCGGAAAGGTAACCGGAAGGAAACCGGAAGATTCCCAAATCGGACCAATCACTATATAGTAACAAATCCTGGTCATTGGTCCACTTTGAAGTGTTGTTCACTCTAAAAATACATTTTCTTAAAGTGGAACAAAACGGCCTGGATGCCCCGCTGTGTGAAACCCCCCGGGTGGCCCATAAACACCCACTTTTCTCCGGTCCAAAGACACATGTTGCGGGCTCTTGTCCAATCAGAGCCGCCCGCTGAACTGACATAAAAGGCGGCTCTGATTGTTTACTATGTACCTGCAAACCCAGAAAAGTGAAAATCCCAGGTTTTGTTCTGCTTTAAAGCTGATTCTTCTTCTATGGTGAAATGACTTGTTAAAGATGACCTCTAGCATTATGGACAGATGACTTAAAGTGGACCAAAACCCAGGATTTTGAGCTTCCTGTGTTTTGGTCCTTTCCCCCCCCCTGATTGGGGATGCCCCACTGTGTGAAACCCCCCAGGTCGCCGAGCCCAACTCACCTCTTCTCGGCCTTACGGCGCATGCGCAGCCGCTCATCCAATCAGCGCGCTCGGATCCACTGACGTCACGTCGTCTAAGCCTTTGTCTAAGGCCAGTGGCTCAGAGCGCACTGGCGGCCGCATCCCCCGCTTCCATTCCCTCCAGGGAGGGTGCCATTCACAAATGCCTGGTGCGGGCACGCGCCTTGCTAGATGGATAGTGGGGATGCGGCCGCGGCTTGCGCATGCACCGCTGGACCGGGAAACAAGGTGTTAGGAGGCGACCTGGGGGGTTTCACACAGCAGGACATCTCGGTTTTGGGGAGGGAATCATTCAACGATTCCCGGGCTGATCGAGGTGGGTTTTGGTCCACTTTAATAAATGTTTATTAAAGAGGAACAAAACCCATGGCTCTGCAATCTATAAGATTGCAGGGCCATTAGATTCCCCAGATCCAAAACCGGGATGCCCCGCTGTGTACCCTCAGGTCACCCAGAAACTCACCTTCTTCCCCGGTCCATCGGTGCATGTGCGAGCCGCAGCCCCGCTATCCCCGCGGGCACGCTCCATGTTAGAGGGTAGTGGGGGATGCGGTCGCCAGCACGCTCGGATCTGCTCGCCTTAGACAAAGGGGTGGGAGCAGATCAGAGCGCGCTGATTGGACGAGAGGCTGCACATGTGCCATGGGACCGGGAAGAGTCAGATCTGGCGACCTGGTGTCTCACACAGCGGCAAGATCCAAAACTCAGGATAGTCAAAATCCAAATTAGGTCATATAACAATCTGCCGAGCGCTGGGCTCGAGTCCCTAACCTCTATGTTTCCGGGCAATGGACCACACTGAGGTTTCTGCTTGGTTCTCCGGCCTATCAGGAATGAGGGGGCGGGGCCACACCCTTGTAGGATAATCGGATCAACACACAGGGCTTGTGGCCATTTCTTAAAGGGACAGTCCAGTCTAAATACGTTTTTGTGGTTCATTGTGTTCTATTGAGATGACAATGGAGGGAAGGGGGGGAGAGGGGAATGCGTTGAATAGAAGACAATGGGGAGGCAGCCGCAAGTAGTTCCATCATGGTGGCTCCCATGAGCCACAAGAGCTATTCAGACTGGTCTGTCTCATTAAAATGGACTAAATACCATTTTTTTTTTACATTCACCTTGGGTTTTGGTCCACTTAAAAGGGGCACCCCGATTTGGTATTGTGTGTAGGCGCAGGTACGTACGGGCAGCCAATCAGTGCACTCGGCTTCATTCAGCTTCTCTCCACCGTAATGACCTCAGCAACTGAATGGAGCGAGTCACCAGCCGCGTGCCCGCCTAGGCCAATCACAATGTGCGGCCGCTCGTCCAATCAGCCGGAGCCGCGTCCAATCAGGACACTTTGCCATGTTTACATCCTTCGGCAAAGTGCTCCAATTTCCTTTAATGGGGAGCGAGCGCATCCCCTGCAGCGTGCGCGCTCCCACCCCACCCATCTAAAACGTTTCTCATGGAAATAAACGCGGAGCGTGCGCTTCTGCATCCCCGGCCACGCCCTCTCCTCATTCACAGCTATGAGAGACATTCGCCAATGACATAGTCACGGCAGGCGGCTCTGATTGGACGAAATACCACACATGCCCCGTTGGACTGGGAAGAGGTATTAGCTGCATCCCAGAGGGGTTTCACACAGTGGGGCATCCCGATCCGGAGGAAAGCCAATGGCCGGCCCTGGCATCATATAGATGGGTTCTCCCTTTAAAGGTGGCCTGTGGGTTTCACACAGCAAGGTCATCCCAGATTGGACCAAAACCCAGCGCGGTCGGCCTGGGAATCTTATAGATCAATCCCCCCCCCGGCTGTGTGAAACCCCCCAGGTCGCCCCATACACTTACCTTTTTTTCCCAGTGCAATGGCGCATGTGTGAGCTGCGTCCCCGCTTCCCTCCAGCAAGGCGCATACCCGCATCAGGTATTTGTGATTGGCCGGCCCGGGCACGCTCCCTGTTAGAGGGAAGCCGGGGTGCGGCTGATCAGACGGGGAATCTGGGGATCTCTGATCGGGAGGAGAGGAGCTGAGTTTTGGTCCACTTTAATGGGGCATTCAAAATTGGGGTGCAACCCCCACCCCCCCCCCCCCCCGCATCGCTCAATCGATTCCACAGGCCTGCGGGTGCCTCTAGCTGGGCACGCACCCACGCTCCGTGTTTCTGAATGGCCAGGACAGGCCACGCCCCATCTAGAGGTGGGGGCGGGGGGGGGGGGCGGCTCTCTCTCCCCATTACACTCAGTGTGTCCAGGGAAACCTAAAGGGAAGAAGCGACCCGCACATGTGTCCTGGGAAAGAGGGGAGATTCCTTTACTGGAGAACACAGGTGATACACACAGTGGGGCATCCCAAATTGGGAAGAGAGAGAGAGAGAGCGAGAGAGAAAAGGAGAGAGCAAGAGAGAAACAACAGGAGAGAGAGAACGAGAGAGAGCAAGCAAGAAAAAGAGAGAGGGAGAGAGAGCGAGAAAGCAAAAAAGAGAGAGAAAGAGAGAAAAGGAGACAGCGAGAGAGAGAAAAAGAGAGAGGGGGAGAGAGAGAGAGAGAGAGAGAGAGAGAGAGAGAGAGAGAGAGAGAGAGAGAGAGAGAGAGAGAGAGAGAGAGAGAGAGAGAAAGAAAGAAAGAAAGAAAGAAAGAAAGAAAGAAAGAAAGAAAGAAAGAAAGAGAGAGTGAGAGAGAAACAGAAAGAGAGAGAACGAGAGAGAGCAAGCGAGAAAAAGAGAGAGAGAGAGAGAGCGAGAAAGCAAAAAAGAGAGAGAGAAAGAGAAAAAGAGAGAAAGAGAGAGAGAGAGAGAAAAAGAGAAAAAGAGAGAGAGAGAAAAGGAGACAGCAAGAGAGAGAAACAGAAAGAGAGTGTGAGAGAGAGAAAGAAAGAAAAAAAGAAAGAAAGAAAGAAAGAAAGAGAGAGAAACAGAAAGAGACAGACAATTAATTGGTCCTGGCCGGACAGCATTGTTGTCGAGTCACATTTTTAATGGCACCGTCTGGAGTTCCCCCTTAATGTACCCTAGAGGCCGTGTAAAGTGCTACAGCAAAATGGCGGCAGCGCAGAGACGTCACAGCCACGAGTTTCTATTTACAAGGAAGAATGTGAAATGTTCAGACATTGCCCCCCTCAGAGGTCCACAGGGGGTCACATGACATGCGCAGGGGGGCACCGGGGGGGTCACGTGACATGCGCAGGGGAGTGGCGCTCTCCCCCACGTGGTACCGGATAATCCAATGAAGGTTCCGGCAGGCGCATGGTCCTCTAGGTGGAGCCGAACCTCCGGCACAGAGGGGCCCCCGCATCATTGGTCCATCGCAGGGGCCCCGTACGGTCCTCCGCAGACTCCGCCCTCGGGGGCGGGTTTCGTCTTGTTCGGCAGCGGCGGGCTCAGCCCAACAGTACTTTCTGCATCCGGCGCGCCGCCGCCATGGCCTCATCTTCGGAGTCTGATTCGCTCTGGGAGGAGGCGGAGCTACAGGGGGAGGAGCATTCCGGGGAGCACAGATAGTGCATCAGCGGGAGGCGGTACTTGCCGCAGAAATCCACAAACTTGATCTGGCGCACGCACGAGTCGAAGTACACACCTGCCGGAGGAAGAAGGGGGAGGAGTTATATGATGGGAGGCAGGAAAAGGGGCGTGTCAGAGGGTGGGCACATTACATCATCTCAACATTCCTATATCTGTATAGATGGGGGGCGGGAAGGGGTGTGCCCACTACTCACCTCACCCTATACTCACCTTTTCCTAGCAGAGCTCCATCTGATGGGGGACAGGAAACTACTGCACCTCCCCCCACACACCATCAGTGACCCTGCATTAGAGACATACTCACCTTTTCCTAGCAGAGCTCCATCTGATGGGGGACAGGAAACTACTGCACCTCCCCCCACACACCATCAGTGACCCTGCATTAGAGACATACTCACCTTTTCCTAGCAGAGCTCCATCTGATGGGGGACAGGAAACTACTGCACCTCCCCCCACACACCATCAGTGACCCTGCATTAGAGACATACTCACCTTTTCCTAGCAGAGCTCCATCTGATGGGGGACAGGAAACTACTGCACCTCCCCCCACACACCATCAGTGACCCTGCATTAGAGACATACTCACCTTTTCCTAGCAGAGCTCCATCTGATGGGGGACAGGAAACTACTGCACCTCCCCCCACACCATCAGTGAGTCCTAGTACAGTTCTATCTAACAAAAGGAAACAGCTGCACGCACACAGTAATCATACCTCCTCATGCAGAACTGCAGGGTGCAGCTGCTTACTGTTCCCCATTATGCAGAGCTCCCTGAGGAAAGGGCATCTCCTGAATGTCGGGCTCATAGGTAGTAGAGTAGCTGGGTTAGGATCCCCAGGAACGCTTTAAAGAGGAACTAAAACCCTTTCAGCCAATGCTCACAACTTTCTCACTCATTTTAACGGATACCGATCACATGACTGCCTTTGACCAATCGGGCTTGCACATCAGAACTTAATAGCGGCTGGTGGTCACATGACTGCCTTTGACCAATCGGGCTTGTGCATCAGAACTGAATAGCGGCTGGTGGTCACATGACTGCCTTTGACCAATCGGGCCTGCGCATCAGAACTGAATAGTGGCTGGTGGTCACATGACTGCCTTTGACCAATCGGGCTTGCGCATCAGAACAAAAACCCAGGATTTTGACTATCCTGGATTTTGGTCCTTTCCCCCGGGGATCCCGATCGGTGTGCCCCAATTTTGGAAGCTGGACATGAGAGGGGGAGGAGCTTCCCAAGAGGAGCTGCATGGATATGTGGCAAGTGCTGGTTGTGTAGGTGCGTGTGACATATTTCCCGTATTTCTGGGGTAAATTGAGGATACGGAAGCCTCTCCTCACTGTGCTGGACCCAACAAGGGGATACCCTGATCCCTCTTGCTCCCAGCCAATCAGCTTTAAGCTAAACTCTACGCTGACCCCAGCAGTTAATGGCAGTACAGGGACCTTTGCTTGGGTGTTCGGAGTTCCCCCTTACCTCCGCACTTGGGGTTGGGGCACTTGCTGGCCAGGTCCAGGTATCGGACGAGGTTTTCCGGAAGCTCCCAGGGCGTGTACGGGATGCCCCTGCTCTTGATGGTTCGTCCGGCCAGCTCCAGCAGCGAGGGGGTGGTGTAGGTGAGGTCGCGCACAAAGCGCACAACCAGCGGGTTCCCGCGCAGGCTCAGCTCCTGCAGCTGCACCAGGCTGAGGATCTCGCGGGGGAGGTAGGACAGGAGGTTGTTGTGGAGGCTCAGCGAGCGCAGGGAGTCCATCCTGCGGGAAGAAGAGGCGGAGTCAGTGCTGCGAAATCCTAAAGCACGACTAAAACCAAAATCATTCCACTGTCCCATGAGGCCAAAGGCCTCCGATCCCCATCAAAGGCCTCCGATCCCCATCAAAGGCCTCCGATCCCCATCAAAGGCCTCCGATCCCCATCAAAGGCCTCCGATCCCCATCAAAGACCTCCGATCCCCATCAAAGACCTCCGATCCCCATCAAAGACCTCCGATCCCCATCAAAGACCTCCGATCCCCATCAAAGACCTCCGATCCCCATCAAAGACCTCCGATCCCCATCAAAGACCTCCGATCCCCATCAAAGACCTCCGATCCCCATCAAAGACCTCCGATCCCCATCAAAGGCCTCCGATCCCCATCAAAGGCCTCCGATCCCCATCAAAGGCCTCCGATCCCCATCAAAGGCCTCCGATCCCCATCAAAGACCTCCGATCCCCATCAAAGACCTCCGATCCCCATCAAAGACCTCCGATCCCCATCAAAGACCTCCGATCCCCATCAAAGACCTCCGATCCCCGTCAAAGACCTCCGATCCCCGTCAAAGGCCTCCGATCCCCATCAAAGGCCTCCGATCCCCATCAAAGGCCTCCGATCCCCATCAAAGGCCTCCGATCCCCATCAAAGGCCTCCGATCCCCATCAAAGGCCTCCGATCCCCATCAAAGGCCTCCGATCCCCATCAAAGGCCTCCGATCCCCATCAAAGACCTCCGATCCCCATCAAAGGCCTCCGATCCCCATCAAAGGCCTCCGATTCCCATCAAAGGCCTCCGATCCCCATCAAAGGCCTCCGATCCCCATCAAAGACCTCCGATCCCCATCAAAGGCCTCCGATCCCCATCAAAGGCCTCCGATTCCCATCAAAGGCCTCCGATTCCCCATCAAAGGCCTCCGATTCCCCATCAAAGGCCTCCGATCCCCCATCAAAAACCTCCGATCCCCATCACAGACCTCCGATCCCCATCACAGACCTCCGATCCCCATCACAGGCCTCCGATCCCCATCAAAGACCTCCGATCCCCATCAAAAACCTCCGATCCCCATCACAGGCCTCCGATCCCCATCAAAGACCTCCGATCCCCATCAAAGACCTCCGATCCCCATCACAGACCTCCGATCCCCATCACAGGCCTCCGATCCCCATCAAAGACCTCCGATCCCCATCACAGACCTCCGATCCCCATCACAGACCTCCGATCCCCATCACAGACCTCCGATCCCCATCAAAGACCTCCGATCCCCATCAAAGACCTCCGATCCCCATCAAAAACCTCCGATCCCCATCACAGGCCTCCGATCCCCATCAAAGACCTCCGATCCCCATCACAGACCTCCGATCCCCATCAAAGACCTCCGATCCCCATCAAAAACCTCCGATCCCCATCACAGACCTCCGATCCCCATCACAGGCCTCCGATCCCCATCACAGGCCTCCGATCCCCATCACAGGCCTCCGATCCCCATCAAAGGCCTCCGATCCCCATCAAAGGCCTCCGATCCCCATCAAAGGCCTCCGATCCCCATCAAAGGCCTCCGATCCCCATCAAAGGCCTCCGATCCCCCGACACAGACCTCCGATCCCCATCAAAGGCCTCCGATCCCCATCAAAGGCCTCCGATCCCCATCAAAGGCCTCCGATCCCCATCAAAGGCCTCCGATCCCCATCAAAGGCCTCCGATCCCCATCAAAGGCCTCCGATCCCCATCAAAGGCCTCCGATCCCCATCAAAGGCCTCCGATCCCCATCAAAGGCCTCCGATCCCCATCAAAGGCCTCCGATCCCCATCAAAGGCCTCCGATCCCCATCAAAGGCCTCCGATCCCCATCAAAGGCCTCCGATCCCCATCAAAAACCTCCGATCCCCATCAAAGACCTCCGATCCCCATCAAAGACCTCCGATCCCCATCACAGGCCTCCGATCCCCATCACAGACCTCCGATCCCCATCACAGACCTCCGATCCCCATCACAGACCTCCGATCCCCATCACAGACCTCCGATCCCCATCACAGACCTCCGATCCCCATCAAAAACCTCCGATCCCCATCAAAAACCTCCGATCCCCATCACAGACCTCCGATCCCCATCACAGACCTCCGATCCCCATCACAGACCTCCGATCCCCATCACAGGCCTCCGATCCCCATCACAGGCCTCCGATCCCCATCACAGGCCTCCGATCCCCATCACAGGCCTCCGATCCCCATCACAGGCCTCCGATCCCCATCACAGGCCTCCGATCCCCATCACAGGCCTCCGATCCCCATCACAGACCTCCGATCCCCATCACAGACCTCCGATCCCCATCAAAGACCTCCGATCCCCATCAAAGACCTCCGATCCCCATCAAAGACCTCCGATCCCCATCAAAAACCTCCGATCCCCATCACAGGCCTCCGATCCCCATCAAAGACCTCCGATCCCCATCACAGACCTCCGATCCCCATCAAAGACCTCCGATCCCCATCACAGACCTCCGATCCCCATCACAGACCTCCGATCCCCATCAAAGACCTCCGATCCCCATCAAAGACCTCCGATCCCCATCACAGGCCTCCGATCCCCATCAAAGGCCTCCGATCCCCATCAAAGGCCTCCGATCCCCATCAAAGGCCTCCGATCCCCATCAAAGGCCTCCGATCCCCATCAAAGGCCTCCGATCCCCATCAAAGGCCTCCGATCCCCATCAAAAACCTCCGATCCCCATCACAGACCTCCGATCCCCATCACAGACCTCCGATCCCCATCACAGACCTCCGATCCCCATCAAAGACCTCCGATCCCCATCACAGGCCTCCGATCCCCATCAAAGACCTCCGATCCCCATCAAAGACCTCCGATCCCCATCAAAAACCTCCGATCCCCATCAAAAACCTCCGATCCCCATCACAGGCCTCCGATCCCCATCAAAGACCTCCGATCCCCATCACAGGCCTCCGATCCCCATCAAAGGCCTCCGATCCCCATCAAAGGCCTCCGATCCCCATCAAAGGCCTCCGATCCCCATCAAAGGCCTCCGATCCCCATCAAAGGCCTCCGATCCCCATCAAAGGCCTCCGATCCCCATCAAAGGCCTCCGATCCCCATCAAAGGCCTCCGATCCCCATCAAAAACCTCCGATCCCCATCACAGACCTCCGATCCCCATCACAGACCTCCGATCCCCATCACAGACCTCCGATCCCCATCAAAGACCTCCGATCCCCATCAAAGACCTCCGATCCCCATCAAAGACCTCCGATCCCCATCAAAAACCTCCGATCCCCATCAAAAACCTCCGATCCCCATCACAGGCCTCCGATCCCCATCACAGACCTCCGATCCCCATCAAAGACCTCCGATCCCCATCACAGGCCTCCGATCCCCATCAAAGACCTCCGATCCCCATCAAAGGCCTCCGATCCCCATCACAGGCCTCCGATCCCCATCACAGGCCTCCGATCCCCATCACAGGCCTCCGATCCCCATCACAGACCTCCGATCCCCATCAAAGACCTCCGATCCCCATCACAGGCCTCCGATCCCCATCACAGGCCTCCGATCCCCATCACAGGCCTCCGATCCCCATCAAAGACCTCCGATCCCCATCAAAGACCTCCGATCCCCATCAAAGACCTCCGATCCCCATCAAAGACCTCCGATCCCCATCAAAGACCTCCGATCCCCATCAAAAACCTCCGATCCCCATCACAGACCTCCGATCCCCATCACAGGCCTCCGATCCCCATCAAAGACCTCCGATCCCCATCACAGACCTCCGATCCCCATCAAAAACCTCTGATCCCCATCACAGACCTCCGATCCCCATCAAAAACCTCTGATCCCCATCACAGGCCTCCGATCCCCATCAAAGGCCTCCGATCCCCATCAAAGACCTCCGATCCCCATCAAAGACCTCCGATCCCCATCAAAGACCTCCGATCCCCATCAAAGGCCTCCGATCCCCATCAAAGGCCTCCGATCCCCCGACACAGGCCTCCGATCCCCCGACACAGGCCTCCGATCCCCATCAAAGGCCTCCGATCCCCATCAAAGGCCTCCGATCCCCATCAAAGGCCTCCGATCCCCATCAAAGGCCTCCGATCCCCATCAAAAACCTCCGATCCCCATCACAGCCCTCCGATCCCCATCAAAGGCCTCCGATCCCCATCAAAGGCCTCCGATCCCCATCACAGGCCTCCGATCCCCATCACAGACCTCCGATCCCCATCACAGACCTCCGATCCCCATCACAGACCTCCGATCCCCATCACAGACCTCCGATCCCCATCACAGACCCCATCACAGGCCTCCAATCCCCATCACAGGCCTCCGATCCCCATCACAGGCCTCCGATCCCCATCACAGGCCTCCGATCCCCATCACAGGCCTCCGATCCCCATCACAGGCCTCCGATCCCCATCACAGGCCTCCGATCCCCATCACAGGCCTCCGATCCCCATCACAGGCCTCCGATCCCCATCACAGGCCTCCGATCCCCATCACAGGCCTCCGATCCCCATCACAGGCCTCCGATCCCCATCACAGGCCTCCGATCCCCATCACAGACCTCCGATCCCCATCACAGACCTCCGATCCCCATCACAGACCTCCGATCCCCATCACAGACCCCATCACAGGCCTCCAATCCCCATCACAGGCCTCCGATCCCCATCACAGGCCTCCGATCCCCATCACAGGCCTCCGATCCCCATCACAGGCCTCCGATCCCCATCACAGGCCTCCGATCCCCATCACAGGCCTCCGATCCCCATCACAGGCCTCCGATCCCTGTCACAGACCTCAGATCCCTGCCACAGACCCCCGATCCCTGTCACAGACCCCCGATACCTGCCACAGACCCCCGATCCCTGCCACAGACCCCCGATCCCTGCCACAGACCCCCGATACCTGCCACAGACCCCCGATACCTGCCACAGACCCCCGATACCCGCCACAGACCCCCGATCCCTGTCACAGACCCCCGATACCTGCCACAGACCCCCGATCCCTGTCACAGACCCCCGATCCCTGTCACAGACCCCCGATACCTGCCACAGACCCCCCGATACCTGTCAC
This sequence comes from Gastrophryne carolinensis, assembly GCA_027917425.1. NCBI lineage: Eukaryota > Metazoa > Chordata > Amphibia > Anura > Microhylidae > Gastrophryne > Gastrophryne carolinensis. Next base: position 517,821,663 of record CM051236.1, on the reverse strand, counting down.
AGACCCCCGATCCCTGCCACAGACCCCCGATCCCTGTCACAGACCCCCGATCCCTGTCACAGACCCCCGATCCCTGTCACAGACCCCCGATACCTGCCACAGACCCCCCGATACCTGTCACAGACCCCCGATCCCTGCCACAGACCCCCGATCCCTGTCACAGACCCCCGATCCCTGTCACAGACCCCCGATCCCTGTCACAGACCCCCGATACCTGCCACAGACCCCCCGATACCTGTCACAGACCCCCGATCCCTGCCACAGACCCCCGATCCCTGTCACAGACCCCCGATCCCTGTCACAGACCCCCGATCCCTGTCACAGACCCCCGATACCTGCCACAGACCCCCCGATACCTGTCACAGACCCCCGATCCCTGCCACAGACCCCCGATCCCTGCCACAGACCCCCGATACCTGTCACAGACCTCCGATCCCTGCCACAGACCCCCGATCCCTGTCACAGACCTCCGATCCCTGCCACAGACCCCCGATCCCTGTCACAGACCCCCGATCCCTGTCACAGACCCCCGATACCTGCCACAGACCCCCGATCCCTGTCACAGACCCCCGATCCCTGTCACAGACCCCCGATACCTGCCACAGACCCCCGATCCCTGCCACAGACCCCCGATACCTGTCACAGACCTCCGATCCCTGCCACAGACCCCCGATCCCTGTCACAGACCTCCGATCCCTGCCACAGACCCCCGATCCCTGCCACAGACCCCCGATACCTGTCACAGACCCCTGATACCTGTCATAGTCAGACACTGGAGGTCAGGGTGCTGTACAGGTGGGCCGGAGGTCAGGGTGCTGTACAGGTGAGCCGGAGGTCAGGGTGCTGTACAGGTGGGCCGGAGGTCAGGGTGCTGTACAGGTGGGCCGGAGGTCAGGGTGCTGTACAGGTGGGCCGGAGGTCAGGGTGCTGTACAGGTGGGCCGGAGGTCGGCCGGAGGTCAGGGTGCTGTACAGGTCGGCCGGAGGTCAGGGTGCTGTTCAGGTCGGCCGGAGGTCAGGGTGCTGTACAGGTTGGATGGAGGTCAGGGTGCTGTACAGGTCGGCCGGAGGTCAGGGTGCTGTACAGGTCGGCCGGAGGTCAGGGTGCTGTACAGGTCGGCCGGAGGTCAGGGTGCTGTACAGGTCGGCCGGAGGTCAGGGTGCTGTACAGGTCGGCCGGAGGTCAGGGTGCTGTACAGGTCGGCCGGAGGTCAGGGTGCTGTACAGGTCGGCCGGAGGTCAGGGTGCTGTACAGGTCGGCCGGAGGTCAGGGTGCTGTACAGGTCGGCCGGAGGTCAGGGTGCTGTACAGGTCGGCCGGAGGTCAGGGTGCTGTACAGGTCGGCCGGAGGTCAGGGTGCTGTACTGGTCGGCCGGAGGTCAGGGTGCTGTACTGGTCGGCCGGAGGTCAGGGTGCTGTACTGGTCGGCCGGAGGTCAGGGTGCTGTTCAGGTCGGCCGGAGGTCAGGGTGCTGTTCAGGTCGGCCGGAGGTCAGGGTGCTGTACAGGTCGGCCGGAGGTCAGGGTGCTGCTCAGGTCGGCCGGAGGTCAGGGTGCTGCTCAGATCGGCCGGAGGTCAGGGTGCTGTACTGGTCGGCCGGAGGTCAGGGTGCTGTTCAGGTCGGCCGGAGGTCAGGGTGCTGTTCAGGTCGGCCGGAGGTCAGGGTGCTGTTCAGGTCGGCCGGAGGTCAGGGTGCTGTTCAGGTCGGCCGGAGGTCAGGGTGCTGTACTGGTCGGCCGGAGGTCAGGGTGCTGTACTGGTCGGCCGGAGGTCAGGGTGCTGTACTGGTCGGCCGGAGGTCAGGGTGCTGTTCAGGTCGGCCGGAGGTCAGGGTGCTGTTCAGGTCGGCCGGAGGTCAGGGTGCTGTTCAGGTCGGCCGGAGGTCAGGGTGCTGTACAGGTCGGCTGGAGGTCAGGGTGCTCAGCAGGCAAGAAGAGTGAAGAGAGAAGAAGAGGAAAAAAAAAGAAAAGGAAGGAGACAGAAGGAATGGAAGGGAAAAAAAGCAAACGGAGGAAGGAAGGAAGGAAAGGCAAAATAATGAAGATGAGGGTAAAGGGGGAGTGGAAAAGAGGGAGTGAGTGGGGTTTAACTTAAAGGGAAAAAATAAATCATACAAAAAAAAAAAGGGAACTGCCAATCAGAGGTGATGGTGGGTGTATCCGGGAGGCGGGACTCACTGGGCCAGCTGGGGCGGCACGCTCTGGATGCGGTTGTCACACAGGACCAGGCAGCTGAGGTACGGCAGGTTGGCGATCTCCGGAGGGATGGAGGAGATGAAGTTTCCCCCAAGATACAGGAACTCAAGGCTGGAAAAAGAAAAAATCATCAGTTGGACATTACTGTAGAGCAAAAGAAACAACATGAGGTTCATACATGTGGCCCCTACAATGGCGCAGGAGGGCCCCGGACAGCCAGGCTCTGCTGGTTGGCTCTAGAGCGCCACCTTGGGCACACAAAATGGGATGCTGTATCCGCTCTATATACAGTCCTAAGAGGGGCGCAGAGCAGGGAATGCTTTCTATGGAGACTGTTCTTGCTCTATATACAGATCCAGGAGGGGTGCAGAGCGGGGAATGCTTTCTATGGAGACTGTTCTTGCTCTATATACAGATCCAGGAGGGGCGCAGAGAGGGGAATGCTTTCTATGGAGACTGCACTCGCTCTATATACAGATCCAGGAGGGGCGCAGAGAGGGGAATGCTTTCTATGGGGACTGTACTCGCTCTATATACAGTTCCAGGAGGGGCACAGAGCGGGGAATGCTTTCTATGGAGACTGTACTTGCTATATATACAGATCCAGGAGGGGCGCAGAGAGGGCAATGCTTTCTATGGGGACTGTACTCGCTCTATATACAGATCCAGGAGGGGCGCAGAGAGGGGAATGCTTTCTATGGGGACTGTACTCGCTCTATATACAGTTCCAGGAGGGGCACAGAGCAGGGAATGCTTTCTATGGAGACTGTACTTGCTCTATATACAGATCCAGGAGGGGCGCAGAGAGGGGAATGCTTTCTATGGAGGACTGTACTCGCTCTATATATAGATCCAGGAGGGGCGCAGAGAGGGGAATGCTTTCTATGGGGACTGTACTCGCTCTATATACAGTTCCAGGAGGGGCACAGAGCAGGGAATGCTTTCTATGGAGACTGTACTTGCTCTATATACAGATCCAGGAGGGGCACAGAGAGGGGAATGCTTTCTATGGGGACTGTACTCGCTCTATATACAGATCCAGGAGGGGCGCAGAGAGGGGAATGCTTTCTATGGAGACTGTACTCGCTCTATATACAGATCCAGGAGGGGCGCAGAGAGGGCAATGCTTTCTATGGAGACTGTACTCGCTCTATATACAGATCCAGGAGGGGCGCAGAGAGGGCAATGCTTTCTATGGGGACTGTACTTGCTCTATATACAGATCCAGGAGGGGCACAGAGAGGGCAATGCTTTCTATGGGGAATGTACTCGCTCTATATACAGATCCAGGAGGGGCGCAGAGTGGGGAATGCTTTCTATAGGGGAATGTACTCGCTCTATATACAGATCCAGGAGGGGCGCAGAGTGGGGAATGCTTTCTATAGGGGAATGTACTCGCTCTATATACAGATCCAGGAGGGGCGCAGAGGGGGCAATGCTTTCTATGGGGAATGTACTCGCTCTATATACAGATCCAGGAGGGGCGCAGAGTGGGGAATGCTTTCTATGGAGACTGTACTCGCTCTATATACAGATCCAGGAGGGGCGCAGAGAGGGGAATGCTTTCTATGGAGACTGTACTTGCTCTATATACAGATCCAGGAGGGGCGCAGAGAGGGCAATGCTTTCTATGGAGACTGTACTCGCTCTATATACAGATCCAGGAGGGGCGCAGAGAGGGCAATGCTTTCTATGGGGACTGTACTCGCTCTATATACAGATCCAGGAGGGGCGCAGAGAGGGGAACGCTGTCTCTGGGAACTGTACTGGCTTCATATAGCATTTCCGGGGAAGCGCATAGTCACGCTGGTTTCCAAGTTTCTAAGAATCCTCGTCAGGCCTCCTGAACTTTGTACACACTTAACTTTGGACTCGATGAACCTGCCAAGAGCAGAGCGCAGCTCCCCCTTCCTCCCTCCATATTAACAGTTTAGTGTCCGCTCTACACGCCAGAGGCCATTCCTGAGGTTCGCACAGCAGCCAATCCGAGCGAGAGCAGAGCGGGCGCAGCTCGCACGCGGAAACACAACACAACGCGTCACACGTATGAAACATTGCGGCCACATGGCGAAACACAATACAAATATTACAGTGATGGCGCCCGCGCACCCGTCCCAAAACAACTAACAGCGGTGATACAGACATACACATAGTCATTTACATTGCTATGCTGTATAATATTGGCCATGCACCTTACAATCTGATTGCACAATCTATTAGGACCTGAATTCTTAATTGATAGGGTATAATTAAGGTAATATTGATAATAGTGCAGTAGTGGCCATTGGGTGCCAATGCACCCATGGAATTCTTCCTCTGCATTTACCCATTGGTGCACTGTGAACAACACAACTCCGTGAACACACCAGTGAATAAACGTCATGTGACTATACACAAGTGAATTACAAACTAAGAGGAAGTAAAGCGCCCGGAGCGGTGGGCCGCCCTAAACTCAGCACCTGGGGAGCAATTGGGGGTTAGGTGCCTTGCTCAAGGGCACTTAAGTCATGTCCCATGTCCGGGAATCGAACCTGCCACCTTTTTTTTTTTTTTAAGCCATCATGTGTGATAAACACAGCGTGAAAAACGTGGCACCCAAAGTGAAAAGTAAAAAACACTTTGGGGTGCCCATGCTAGGCCCATCTCAAAAGAGAAAAAGCCCCTTCCCCCTGCTCTCCCGGAGGACGAACCCCCTGACAGAGAGTACAAGGATACGTATCCCTCCCTCCCAAAGGAGAAGAGGGGGGAACTTGGTCCTCAGGTACTACCTGAAGGGTTCCCTGTGGGCCACTGGCTGGATCCCTCAGCGTAAGGCTTTCCTTGGCGGTTGCCCGACCAGGTACTAGCTCGCTTGGGCACTGGGGTTTCCTTGGCTGGCCATAAGACCTGCCTGGTACTAGCCCAGGCTTCAAGAGGCCAAAAGGCCTATGACCTCTTCCACCCCCGTTCTTGGGGACAGGGCTCATAAGGGTCCAGGCACCCAAGAACTACACACGTGCACAAAACAAACAAATAAACTAAGGCTGTAAATAAATTAAGGGGGTGGGAAGGGGAAGTGCTATGAAGAGCAAAAGTGCTCTGTGAAAAACAGAGCAGAGCCTTACGGCTTTAAAAGTTCTTCTGATGGAGCCATAAGGCCCCGCCAAGAAGGCAATGCTCTGAAAAACGTGCAACCTTACGCCATACTCGTGCACCCTGGGCGCCACTCCAGGGGGCAACAGCAGACAGCTTCAAAGAGTTTCCCGGCTAGTGGCCGGATACCTGGATGGCCAGCCATCTCCCAGAGGGAGTCACCACTCCCCCTCGAGCACATTCCCAGACAGAGGGCAGGTCTCAACCAGTCCTTTCACCAGTGGAAGTACCTGACAGTCCTAAGACCCATCCACTGACAACTTGGAAAGGCCTCCCCACATCATCCTCTGCTGGTCATGATCCTGTGAGATAAGGTTTGGCCCAACACTCTATCCGGCCAAAAGGCCGAGAAATGTACCCAGCAGTGGATAGCCACAACCATAGGCGGCTTCACAGGAGGCTTATCCTCTCCCTGGGAGAACCACCTTTGTGATCATGGTGTCCCCCCTGCCAGGTAATTATCGAACCTGCCACAAGCCTATTTCCCCATCTCTAGGCCATAACTGCCCGTTAGTGAGACTTGGTGAGTACCAAAACAGAGTCGCAAACCAGTATGTGGAGAAACCCATGTTAGGCTTAATATAGAAGGGGCTAAAGAGACCAAAAAACCCTCTACTTAGGTAAAGGAAGAGAGGCGCTTTCCTAAAACAGAAAGTATTTGCACAGTACCCACAACAAGGACAGATAGCATTACCCATCAATCCTTGCAACAGGCAGAGCTATGCAAATCATCTCTTTATGTCTCTGTGCCATCCAAGGCCCTTAGAAACTCTAAGGGTGCAATGCCAAGGATTAGCTTTAAATTTACACAGCCAAGTAGTGGCCACATGTTTCGACTTTAGGCTCTCATCAGCACCAGGGCGGATGTTTCAAATAGTGTTCAGGACAAGGGTGACAGTGACCGAGTGGACAAATCGTGAATAAGTGACGTGGAAATCGCGCCAGTGAGAGGTGGACGTCAGAGCAACGTGCTACAATGTGACAACCGAAAATTAACCACCCTGCCCACCCCGTGGACGGATACTCCCTGCCACCCTCCCTGCTCACCTGCCTGCCAAACAGAACTAACTATGATGCAAGACAGGTTCAGAATTCCCGAAATCCTCGACAAGGATGTATTATTAGAAACTTCGGGAATATTTCCTGGAATTACAAGCGAAATTTAACCCTGTAAATGTGTTAATTGCGTACAAGTACTCCTCAAAAAAAGAAAAAAAGTTTCTGTGTTGCTACTCTTCTGGAAAATACATAGCAGGAAATCTGAGTGTGAGGTTTTGCTGGTCAGTGTGAGGGGACAATGGCCGGAGCGAGGTGTGTAACGTCTGTATCCAAGGAGCTCTGCCAGGTGACAATGGAGGGGAGGGACACAAAAGATCACAGCAGGGATACATTTGCATCTTTGTGTAAACAGTTCTAGACAACAGTGTTAGCATACGAGGAGGTCAGCATGTGTCCAGAGACATCAGGTTCATTATCATCCCTATGCTCAGATACCTGTTGGCCAGCAGCACACCCCCTCTGGGTGAAGAGCAGCGCCCAACCTCGCACCTACCCATGCAGCACACATGAGGTCTGGAGACTCATAGTTCGTGTGATCCATGCTTCCTGTGTGACAGGAACACCTGTCAGGCGGCTGATGCAACTGCTCAGAGTCAGCACCACAACACCTAGATTTCAGTCCTGACAGTTCGGTTAACAGTCAGTCAAACCTCAAGACACTGGCACGGCAACGTTTCACGAGGGGCTGGTGGCTTATATTACTGTTCCACCTCCATCAGCTATATGGGTGACGGGCTGGAACGTGACCCCGAAAACCTCCCTGTACACAGCTGATGCAATATCAGGAAATAAGAACGTGGAAAAGGTCTAATGTCTCCTGAAGTCAGTGTAAATAAAGACCCACCCTTCTTTTACAAGACCCCACCTTTCGAGGGCACCCCAAGAAAAGTAACACCCTCATAATAAAGAAAGGTGAAAGTCAACTACTAGCTGGATAAACAAAGACCCCCCCCCAACAGTTACTTTATTAGGGCCTTGTAAAGCGCTATGGGAGATGATGGCGCTATATAAATAAACATTAATAATAATAATAATAATTAATAGTAGGGCCTCTATTTACGGCCAAATGACTGCTCATAAAGATCAACTGTCCAAACTACTCAATTGGCTCAGAGCCAGGCCCTCAGAGTCCAGGTTTCCCTTCAAGTTAAGGGGTGTACCATCATCCCTTAAATCCAACAGATAACCTTAGAGTACTCTCCCGACCTGGTCGCCTTTTCGAGCTCAGCCAGGAGGATCCTTGGTCGGTTCCCCTTCTTCCTTAGCCAAATTGGTTACAGCTCAGACTGGATATCATAGTATTCACAGCAAATAGAGAACTATCAAGTCATTGAATTATTAACGAAAGGGTGACTCCCAAACCTGGACACCATGCCATGATCAAGTACTACATCTGGAGCAGGAGTCACCCTTGGGACTCCTTTATGTCTCAGCACTGTCTAGGGGTATTTGATCAACCTAGAAGGTCCTCTGATAATATACGACTGTCACTGGCTCATGAGTGGAAGAGTTACCCAACCCAACACTTTTATCTGGTTGGCCACCCAAGAACAGTTACTGCCTGGAGTTACCACCACCACACCTGGTCTGGTGGTACCCACCTGAACCCTTTTCCCAATGATATTAAGCTAGCAGAGCAGTCAAGAATAGTTGGCTTTTGGAGTCCCCAACGTTAGGCATGTCAGGAGTCATCTCTGGGACACCCTTGATTCTCTCTAGTGGGCCCCTAAATCTGTCTTGGGGTCAAGGGGTATCTGATTAAGCAAGGTCTTCTAATGACGTTACCTCAACTGTCTGATGGGTGAAGGGTTACCTATTCCAACCCAACCCCCTTCTCAATGCCATTTAGCTGGATGACTACCCAAGAACAGTTATCGCTTGGGAGTTTCCAACACATGCATACCTGATCATGTCCCTTGGGTCTCAATCTTACTTTCCAAAACATACATACACCCTAGTGGGGACCTCTTGGAGTCAAAAGGTGAATATTCAGTCGAGAAGGTCTTCTGATAATATACCACCTTAACTGGCTCATTAGTAGAAGAGTTACCTACCCCAACCCTTTTCGTAACACTATTTAGCTGGTTGGCCACCAAGGAAAAGTTGCCCCTCGAAGTCCACACCACCACATGACCTCAGCCATGCCTAATCATGATCTAAATCTGGGGCAAACGTTTCCCCTGGGCTTCCACACATTTACACCCTAGTGGATCCCCTTTACTTGCCTTGGGGGTCAAGGTGTATCTCCTCAAACCATTCGTAGACCAGCCAGGAAGTTAGTTCCTCAAGTCCCCACCACTACATAACCTCAGCAATACCCGATTATGTTCTAAACTTGGGGCAGAACTTACTTATACCCTAGTGGGGCTCCTATAGCTGACTTGGGAGTCAAGACCAGATCTGTTTCTCAATGAGATTTAGCTGGTTGACTAACCCAAAACGGATGGCTCTTGACCCTACCACCACCTGTTAGGCATATTTCATCATATTTTAAATCTGGGACATGAGTCACCCTTGGGTCTCCCCTACGTTGTAAAACATACACCCTACTGGGTCCCCTATACTTGTCTTGGCAGTCAAGATGTATCTCCTCAGTCTAGAGCTGGCTCATTGCTGGGTCACCTAATCCAACGCATTTCCCACACCATTAGTAGACCAGCTAGGAACAGTTAGTTCTTCGAGTCCCCACCACTACATAACCTCAGCCATACCCGATTATGTTCTAAACTTGGGGCAGAACTTACGTATACCTTAGTGGGGCCCCTATACCTGTCTTGGGAGTCAAGACCAGATCTGTTTCTCAGTGAGATTTAGCTGGTTGACTAACCCAAAAGTGTTGTCTCTTGACCCTACCACCACCAATTGTAAGGCATATTTGATCATATTTTAATCTGGGACATGAGTCACCATTGGGTCTCCCCATACACCCTAGTGGGTCCCCTATACTTGCCTTGGGGGTCAAGGTGTATCTCCTCAGTCTAGAACTGGCTCATTGCTGGGTCACCTAATCCAATCCATTTCCCAAACCATTAGTAGACCAGCCAGGAACAGTTAGTTCTTTGAGTCCCCACCACAACATAACCTCACCCATACCCGATTATGTTCAAAACTTGGAGCAGAACTACCCTAGTGGGGCCCCTCTACCTGTCTTGGGAGTCAAGACCAGATCTGTTTCTCAATGAGATTTAGCTGGTTGACTAACCCAAAAATTGGCTTTTGACCCTACCACCACCAATTGTTAGGCATATTACATCATATTCTAAATCTGGGACACGAGTCACCCTTGGGTCTTCCTTACGTTGGAAAACATACACCCTAGTGGGTCCCCTATACTTGTCTCAGAGTCGAACCTATATCGTCAGTTTAGAAGGTCTTCTGCTAATATGCCGCTATAACTAACAGTTCTGGGTTGCTCAACTGGCATTGAGAAATGGATTGGGCTGAAGACTTTTTAGTCAGAGGAGAACCCATTGACCCTTGGTGAAAATTTACTTACCCCCAAGGCAACCCTATCGGGGCTTTTTAGTTGGATGACCAGCCAAGAACAGTGGAGTCTCCAGCATGGCATGAGCACGTAAATCTGAGGCAGGAGTCATTGGGTCTCCCCAACATTTATGGTCCCTCTGCCTGTCCAAGAGTCAATGGGTTCCCCTCTAACTAAAAGATCTTCAGCCCAATCCATTTCTATTTAGCCAGTTCAGCCCCCCAACCCACCATCCCATGACTCCATCCATACCTGATCATGTTCTCGATCTCGGGCGGAATGCTCTTGAGGCGGTTGCCCCCCAGCGACAGGGTATTCAGGCTCTGCATGTCCAGGAGCTGGCTGGGGATCTCCTCGAACTGGTTGCCGCTCAGGTTCAGCACCTCCAGCTTCATGGCGCCCATTCCCTTGGGCAGGGAGAAGTCATCCAGGCGGTTGTTCTTGGCCAGCAGGGTCTTCAGCCGGCTCAGGCCCAGGATCTCCTCCCCGATGTAGGCCAGGCCATTGTTGCTGACATCCAGCAGGAGCAGCTGGGAGAAGGAGGCCACGGCGGGGGGCAGGACCACCATACGGTTGTGGGGCAACAGAAGCTGCTGGACCTCTCGTCTCCGCCGCTCGTCCGCCACCTGTTCCAGGTTCAGGTTGTCCAGGCCCAGGCGAGCCAGGTTCAGGACATGTTCCCCCTCGGCTGGCTCCGGGCCCTCCATGGTACCCTTGGGTGAGGCAGTTCCAAAGGAGGAGTAGGGAAAAGTTCTGGTTGACTGGCCCTTCAAGAAAAAGGCTGTGGGCCCCCAGTAGGAGGACCCTGTGGCCCCTCCTAGGGTCCGGGTCTTAAAGTCCTTTATGGAAAATTCTGTAGAGCAAACTGTGGCCCATCAGATGCCAATTCCCGGGGTCCTGGCCTTAAAGTCCTTTATGGAATATTCTGTTGGGGAAACTGTGGCCCCTCAGATGCCAATTTCTAGGGTCTTGGTCTAAAAGTCCTTTATGGAAAATTCTGTAGGGCAAACTGTGGCCCCTCAGATGCCAATTTCTAGGGTCCTGGTCTTAAAAATCCTTTATAGAATATTCTGTAGGGCAAACTGTGGCCCCTGAGGTGCAGAATATTAGGGCCCTAGGAAGTTTAGGTCTCCTTTAGGAAAAGTTCAGCAAGAGGAAACTGTGGCCCCTGAGGTGAAGAGTCTTAGGGTCCCTGTAACTTCTGTCCCTTTAAGGAAGATTCAGTAAGACAGACTGTGGCCCCTGAGGTGCAGGCTTAGGGCCCCTAGCAGTTCCGGGCTCCTGGCTGATTTGGCCCCTGTGTTGGGGCCCCGGAAAAAATTGCGGCTCGTCCTCCTCCTCCTCCTCGGCTCCGGTGCTGTGTGTGCCTCGCTGCCTTCCCCCGGGAGTCTTATACACCTCGCACGTACAGAAGGGCCCGGAGAAGCCGCAGCCCCGGAACCAGCATGGCGACCTCGCTGCCACCGGACTGCACTAAGGTTGTATACGCTATACACTGGGCGCGGCCAGGGAGAGGGGCGGGCACTCAACCGTATCGCCCGGACAAAGAGGCGGGGCCAGAGAATCCTTGCAGTCACGCGTCTGGCTCGGGAACGAGGAGGGGGAGGGAGGGGGCGGAGTCATTGCGCTCTGGCTCGGATTGTGCATGAGGCGTGACGTCACAGAGGGAGGGGGCGGGGTCATCGCGCTCCGGCTCGGACTGTGCATGAGGCGTGACGTCACATAGGGAGGGGGCGGAGTTACAGAACAGAGATACATTGTAGCAAGCGATCATGTAACTCAGCGTTACTCAGCAATTTCCGGCCGCTGAACTTTTCTATCGATCTCACAGATTATTTATTACCCGAGACACAAGGTGATCGGGCCCTGGTGCAAATATTACATGGGGCCCCATCAGGGGTTTATACATTAAAGCGGACCCTCACCCTGAATAAGAGCCTATTTTATATGTTTCCCCCCTGTACATACAGATTGCTCACATTAATCCGGACCTTCACCCTGAATAAGAGTCTATCTTATATGTTTCCCCCACCCTGTACATACAGATTGCTCACATTAATCCGGACCTTCACCCTGAATAAGAGTCTATCTTATATGTTTCCCACACCCTGTACATACAGATTGCCCACATTAATCCGGACCCTCACCCTGAATAAGAGCCTATCTTATATGTTTCCCACACCCTGTACATACAGATTGCTCACATTAATCCGGACCTTCACCCTGAATAAGAGCCTACCTTATATGTTTCTCACACCCTGTACATACAGATTGCCCACATTAATCAGGACCTTCACCCTGATTAAGAGCCTACCTTATATGTTTCTCACACCCTGTACATACAGATTGCCCACATTAATCCAGACCTTCACCCTGAATACGAGTCTATCTTATATGTTTCCCACACCCTGTACATACAGATTGCCCACATTAATCCGGACCTTCACCCTGAATAAGAGCCTATCTCTCCCCATTGTGTATACACAATCAGTGGTTAGTAACCTGGTTTTGCATTGACAGCTTATACAGGCGTCCAATCAACATTTTTACATTGTGATCAAAAGGCCATTGGACATATATATATATATAGGTTTTTGTATGCCTTATGTACATGTGGACCTTTTATTACTTATGCTAATATCTTAGTCTAAACAGCCGTAGTGGATGGGCAGGAGCAGGCCTGTATCTTGGATGTAATTATACATGTGGGCCACCTATACTCACCTGCTTACCCCACTGCACTAGCTCTGTATGAACTTCGCCATTTACTTTCTATGCACACGTGGGTATATTTCTCTTGCTAATACCCTAGCCCACATGACACTAATCATTATTATGGGCTGGAGTAGATTTTTTGCTTTTGAAGTACTTATAGATATAATTGTACTTAATGTCCTCTACATGTATCATCATAAATGTTATGTGGTTGGCCTTGATCATTAATCATATAGATGAGCCTTCCAATGGATGGTTTATTGATATTCTTTGCCTCTGTTTTAAAGCAGACCTTCTCTCTGAATAAGAGCCTATTTTATATGTTTCCCACACCCTGTACATACAGATTGTCCACATTAAAAATCATCCTACCTGCATCTACTGCGTGTTATGAGCCTTTAAACATCCAAGATGGCGGCTTATGGAAGCCGCCATCTTATCAGGCAGCCTGCAAACAGGAAGTGCCTCCTGACTGTGCTGCTCTGAATCCTGGGATTGCTGACATTTACCTGACCCCAGCTCTGCTCTGTCTGAGCAAAGCACAGCTATAACCCGCCCCCCTGTACCTTATCCCACTCTCCTCTCCTCAGTAAGTGTGATGCTTCTGAGTCAAGATGGCGGCGCCCGTATCCTAAATTCCTGAACAGAGTTGCAGCCCAGTGGGGGAACGAATAATAAGTTAGTGACTAAAAACGTAAAATATATTAATCTTAGATGCTGGGGAACCGTTTTTTAAGAGTTTGGGCTTTTCATTAAATCACGCTGAAGGTCCGGTTTAATGAATGTTGACCCCCTTCAAATGTGATTATGTAGATATTGACAAGTTGTATATATACATGTATATATTCTTTAATATAGATAGGTCCTATTTAAGTGTTGATTGTTGTCCATCCCCGTCCACGCTGCTGCATATGCCTCTCCCCCCCCCCTGTCATTCCGCAGCTCTCCTTGCGACAGCTGCGGGCTGGGAGGCTGGCGCGGCATGCTGCGCGCGCATGTTAGGCTGGAGCCGACGTCTGGGTACCTCCCACTGCAGGGGAGTACCCGGATACGAGGCGAAGGGCGCGTGCCGCGGTCAGAGTGTCTGCGCTCTACGGCTGATGAGGGGCTGGTGCTAACCCCACGCTGTCCCGGAAGTGATGGCGGACGGGGCGTGTCCTGGCGCCGGGTCGGGCTCGCCGGCCGAACAGCGCACGTCCTTACTGGGGGCATAAAAGGTCACCTGGACATCACCACATCTCATCCTGATGAAGTGGGACGTCCTGTGCCCACGCAACGCGTCGATGTGAGCTTGGCTGATCCAGAGAGGGACCCCTGAATTATGGTGATGTAATTTCTTTATACATTATGTAGCCGCAGCCCTTCCTCCACGTTGATACTATTGGTTTCATTTACCCACTGTCATTGGTTTGGCACATAGTACCTCATAGATGCCCCCATTCTATAAGTGTTAGACTATAAGGTTTTTTGTTGGTATTTCACAGCACTTGTAATCTAATGTTGTAAATATATGTAGTTTTTGCAGCATTTGCATCCTGTACTTTTTTAATTTAGCACAATTGTAACATTTGTATTAATTTGCACTATGTGGGTTAGATATGGAATATACGAAAGCAGTGAGCCTGGCAGCACAAGCTCAAGCAGGTACCTTAAGGATGAGGCCGCACAAACCAGCAAATAAGATAATTAAATATATTTAATATCAAAAAAGTACCAAAACAAAAAATGTACATACACACATAGACAAAACTGTCTGTTTAGATATGGAATACATTTGGATTGATTTGTAGGGCAGCGTGCAATATAATAATATTGTTAACATTCTTAGATTGCGGCTTATTTAGTCCCACCATTTCTTGATCAGCCTTATTGTGGTTTTAATTGTTTTTATTGTTATGTCTCAGTGTCATGTGTTGTACATTTTATATTTGACCATTAAACATTGACGTAAACATATATCTTTTTTAAATAACAAATTGGTTGTGCAGCCTCTTGTATGGGTGGTGGCCATTCTTGGGCCATTTCTGGTGGGCCCAGCTGTGTTATATAATATCTAATATGTGATTGTACAATTCCCGTACAATCTTATTAATACATTGTAGTATAATAAAGCCCACACACCTTACCGTCTGATATCTGATTGTACACTTCCCATACAATCTTACCTAAACCTTATACATAAACCTAAACCCATGCCCCATTATCTCCAGGCAGGGAACCGGTTCCATTGGGCAGGAAGGTGGTTAACCTTATTCTTTTCTCCCCAGACCCAGTCACCCTCTAAACTGTATATTATGCTTTGGTGCAATGGTTTCAGGATCCTGTAATATGGAAAGCATGGCCTTGAAGGAGGGAGAGCTGCTGGTGGCTGTGGTTTGGGAGGAGGGAGAGCTGCTGGTGGCTGTGGTTTGGGAGGAGGGAGAGCTGCTGGTTGTGGCTGTGGTTTGGGAGGAGGGAGAGCTGCTGGTGGCTGTGGTTTGGGAGGAGGGAGAGCTGCTGGTTGTGGCTGTGGTTTGGGAGGAGGGAGAGCTGCTGGTTGTGGCTGTGGTTTGGGAGGAGGGAGAGCTGCTGGTGGCTGTGGTTTGGGAGGAGGGAGAGCTGCTGGGGGCTGTGGTTTGGGAGGAGGGAGAGCTGCTGGTGGCTGTGGTTTGGGAGGAGGGAGAGCTGCTGGTTGTGGCTGTGGTTTGGGAGGAGGGAGAGCTGCTGGTTGTGGCTGTGGTTTGGGAGGAGGGAGAGCTGCTGGTGGCTGTGGTTTGGGAGGAGGGAGAGCTGCTGGGGGCTGTGGTTTGGGAGGAGGGAGAGCTGCTGGGGGCTGTGGTTTGGGAGGAGGGAGAGCTGCTGGTGGATGTGGTTTGGGAGGAGGGAGAGCTGCTGGTGGCTGTGGTTTGGGAGGAGGGAGAGCTGCTGGGGGCTGTGGTTTGGGAGGATGGAGAGCTGCTGGGGGCTGTGGTTTGGGAGGAGGGAGAGCTGCTGGGGGCTGTGGTTTGGGAGGAGGGAGAGCTGCTGGTGGCTGTGGTTTGGGAGGAGGGAGAGCTGCTGGTGGATGTGGTTTGGGAGGAGGGAGAGCTGCTGGGGGCTGTGGTTTGGGAGGATGGAGAGCTGCTGGTGGCTGAGGATTGGGAGGAGGGAGAGCTGCTGGTGGCTGTGGTTTGGAGGAGGGAGAGCTGCTGGTGGCTGTGGTTTGGGAGGAGGGAGAGCTGCTGGTGGCTGTGGTTCGGGAGAGCTGCTGCTGGCTGTGGTTTGGGAGGAGGGAGAGCTGCTGGGGGCTGTGGTTTGGGAGGAGGGAGAGCTGCTGGGGGCTGTGGTTTGGGAGGAGGGAGAGCTGCTGGTGGCTGAGGATTGGGAGGAGGGAGAGCTGCTGGTGGCTGTGGTTTGGGAGGAGGGAGAGCTGCTGGTGGCTGTGGTTTGGGAGGAGGGAGAGCTGCTGGGGGCTGTGGTTTGGGAGGAGGGAGAGCTGCTGGGGGCTGTGGTTTGGGAGGAGGGAGAGCTGCTGGTGGCTGTGGTTTGGGAGGAGGGAGAGCTGCTGGTGGCTGTGGTTTGGGAGAAGGGGGAGCTGCTGGTGGCTGTGGTTTGGGAGGAGGGAGAGCTGCTGGTGGCTGTGGTTTGGGAGGAGGGAGAGCTGCTGGTAGCTGTGGTTTGGGAGGAGGGAGAGCTGCTGGTGGCTGTGGTTTGGGAGGAGGGAGAGCTGCTGGTGGCTGTGGTTTGGGAGGAGGGAGAGCTGCTGGTGGCTGTGGTTTGGGAGGAGGGAGAGCTGCTGGTGGCTGAGGATTGGGAGGAGGGAGAGCTGCTGGTGGCTGTGGTTTGGGAGGAGGGAGAGCTGCTGGTGGCTGTGGTTTGGGAGGAGGGAGAGCTGCTGGGGGCTGTGGTTTGGGAGGAGGGAGAGCTGCTGGGGGCTGTGGTTTGGGAGGAGGGAGAGCTGCTGGTGGCTGTGGTTTGGGAGGAGGGAGAGCTGCTGGTGGCTGTGGTTTGGGAGAAGGGGGAGCTGCTGGTGGCTGTGGTTTGGGAGGAGGGAGAGCTGCTGGTGGCTGTGGTTTGGGAGGAGGGAGAGCTGCTGGTGGCTGTGGTTTGGGAGGAGGGAGAGCTGCTGGTGGCTGTGGTTTGGGAGGAGGGAGAGCTGCTGGCAGTGGAGCTGTGACACATGAACTTTATAACCTCTCTGAGTTGCTGTTTTATGATGGGGGTGAGGAGATGGAGAGCTGCAATCACAGGGCACTGGGCGAGCTCTTATCTCATCTGTGACAGTAAAGATTCCTGGAAGTGAAAGTTTAAACCTGATATTGAGACAATGTTACACAACTAGAGGCAAAGATCCAGATTCCAAGTGCATAATGGGTCTGATTGTTCTTTTCCAAACGATCAAACGATTGGCTCTCCCCACCTCCAGCCCCATTGCAACCCACCATGACCCCAAAAAGCCCAGGGACTTACCTTGACTATCCTGACTCCCCAGTAACAGCCCATTACTTACCACACTCCCTCCTGCAGCCTGCCATAGAGCCCAGGACTACCCTCACTCCCCACTGACAAGCCACTAATACCCCCACTCCCTACTAGGAGATGGGTTTAGCTGGGTAGTTCTACACACAACCACTCAGTGACCCCATTGGGTGCCGGCAGTCACATGGGCCAGGATATCAGCATGGAAGCGTGGGTCGGGTAAGTAGCTTTGTCTGATTCCAACAGATTTGATTTAAACCGGACCTTCAGCATGATTTAAAAGCCCAAACCCTTAAAAAAACAATTCTGTGAAACTCACCTGTAGAATTGTTTTTGGATATATCCAGTCCAGGTCGTCCCAAGTGATGACATGTGGGTATTCCGCCCCCAGGGGGCGCCGACCGCAAGATCAAAAGATGTAGCTCCTCCCGGCCCCCTATAAAGGCAGGTGTCCCTCTATCATTCTCCAGTGGTTAAAAAGCAGTAAACAAAAAGAGGACAGGCCCGAGAGGCCAAAGAAACCATGTTATTTCACATAGCTTCAGCTTGTACTCTCTCCAACAAGATTGATGAAAAACAATGTGCCAATGAATAAAAAATGGTGATCACCATAACAGGCAACAGGAAACAATGAACACAAGGGCGGGGTGGGACGAAGCCAGAGTCTGTAAACTGGAGTGCCGCAGCGACCCCTGTGTGAGAAGCCCTGGGTCGTCAGGCATGATGTAGCGATCTACTGACATCTGAACTATGTCCGCAAACCAACTCCTTCTCGGCCAGCGAGGAGCCACCAGAATGGCTGGTACCCCTTCCTGGGCTATATTGCGCAGCACTCTGCCCAGGAGTGGAAACGGAGGGAAGGCATAAAGGAGCCTGAACTCCGTCCAGGGAATTGCCAGAGCGTCTGTTGCAATGGCCAGAGGGTCTCTTGAGAGGGAGACAAAACCTTGGAAGCTTATGATTGTGTCTAGATGCAAACAGGTCCACATCCGGCTGACCCCAGCGGAGACACAGAGCGTGATAGGCCTTGCTGTTGAGAGACCATTCCCCCAGACGAGAGGCCCCCCTGCTCAGGGAGTCTGCCTCCAGGTTCTCTACCCCGGGTAAACCGCCGAGATGCAGGGAACATTCTCCTCTGCCCAAGTCAGAATCTGGGTCACCTCCTTGAGGGTTCGCTTGCTCCGAGTCCCGCCCTGGTGATTGATTAGGCGACAGAAGTCTGACTGTCCGAGCGAACCTGGATCGCACAACCCCTTAAATGTGGAGTCAAGCGAAGAAGCACCAACCGAATCGCTCTCAGTTCCAAGAGATTTATGGGTAAGCGGTTCTTCTGCGGACCCCACTGACCCTGGATCTTCTGAGTCTGCCAAACGCCTCCCCAGCCGGTCAGACTGGCATCCGTGGTAACTATCTCCCAATGGGGAGTCAGAAAGGACTTGCCCACCAGCAGGTTCCGTGAGTCCAACCACCACAAGAGGGACTGCCTGGCCAGGGGGGACAGCGAAAATTCTCGTTCCAGAGATTCCTGCATCCGATTCCAGCCGGTCAGCAGGTTCAATTGTAGAGGTCTTGTGAAATTGGGCGAAGGGCACTGGCTCGAAGCATGCCACCATTAGGCCCACCAATCTCATCCCCAGACGTATTGATGGCAGTTGACAAGACAGCAAGACCTGCACTTGCATCTGGAGACCCAAAACCTTCTGCTGTGGCAGTAAAACCTTGACCTGAGCGGTGTCTATCGTCATTCCCAGGAAGGATCTCACTGAGGGAGTGATAAATGACTTTGGGTTGACAACACCGTCCAAGTATCGCTCCCGGCCTGCTGCAAGGACTGGGCCGCAAACAGCAAGTCGTCCAGATAGGGCAGCACACGAATGCCCTGGTTCCCGCCAGCACCTTGGTGAAGACACGGGGGGATGAGGATATCCCGAATAGAAGTGCCACAAACTGGTAATGCTGATCCTCCAGAGCAAACCTCAGGAACTTCTGATGCCCCTGGAAAATCGGGATATGCAGATAAGCATTCCTGATGTCCACCGTGGTCATGAAGTAGCCGGGCCGAAGTGATCTCACCGCCGACCATAAGGTTTCCATGTGGAAATGTCTGACACTTACAAACCTGTTGAGACCCTTAAAGTTCCATCCTTCTTGGGAACCGTGAACAGGTTGAAGTAAAAACCTTGACCGTGTTCCTGCCGAGGTACAGAGCAAATCACACCTACCGTGTTTCCCCGAAAATAAGACCTACTCCGAAAATAAGGCCTACTGTGCTTTTAGCATGAAGGCTAATTATACGACCTCCCCCGAAAATAAGACCTCCCCCGAAAATAAGACCTCCCCCCACAGCAAGAGTCCTCAGTCAGCTGCGGCTGGCTCTCTCTGATGACAAGTGACGCCCCTGACGTTGCGCATAGGGGGACGTCACTGGGGGACGTCACTCGTCATCAAAGCGGCCGCCACCAAAGTGAAAGCGGCTGTCTGCTGCTCGCTCTCTGACAGTAAGTTAGTGAGTAGTGGCAGCAGACTGTGAAGAAGAAAAAAAAAAGAATTTCTATGGGGGAAATGCCAGGTGAAGTGAGGGGAGGGGGGGATGGAAACTAGAGAATTCCCTGGATTCTCTAGACGCTACCCCCACCTCCCCCACCTTCACCCACTGATGATGAGGAGGGGGGGTTGTATGTTTTGGATTCCCCACATATGCCACTACCGGTAGTACAGGAGAAGTGGCGTAAATTGGGACAGGAGGATCAGGGGGGGGAGGTAACATGACATTTTGACAGGAGTCACATTTTGTCTGGTTATGCTGGTTTGTGATGGCAACTACTACTGTTTAACAGTTAATAAATTTCCTTTTTTTGCGAATGCATGTGAATTCTTCTTCATGGAAAAATGTAAGACATCCCCTGAAAATAAGACCTAGCGCATCTTTGGGAGCAAAAATTAATATAAGACACTGTCTTATTTTCGGGGAAACAGGGTAACAGCAGGAGGTGTTGCACGGCCATTCTCAAGCCCTGTACCTTCAGTGGGTTTCGGGATAACGGAGACATTTTGTGGGCGGCCTGACTGCCAGCTCTATCTTGTAACCGGGGGACACTACCTCCTGAATCCACCGATCCGAGACGTGCCGCCTCCAGATCTGAGCAAACAGCAGAAGCCGCCCCCCCACCCGGATGGGTGAGGGCGCCCCTTCATGCCTGAGGGGACTTGGCAGGGGGCTTAGATTTGGCTCCCCAGGAGGGATTGGGTCAGCCGCGGGACCTACCTCTACCCCAGGTATCTCTGCGGCCACCTGGAAATGAAGAGCCTCTTCCTCCTCGAAAGGAACGATAGGCAGAGGGATTCCGAAAGGACCCGAGGAGGCTTCTGTCTCTGAGGGAGTCTACCATCCTTGACCAAAAGGTCCAGGCGCTCCCCAAACAGCCTGTGTCCCACAAATGGGATACTCGTAAGCGACTTCTTGGCAGCCGCATCAGCCAACCATTGCCGCAGCCAGAGCGAGCGGCGGAGGGCAACAAGCAGGGCCAAAATCCTGGCACCGAGCCGCACCCCATCGTCCATGGCAGAGGCAACAAAGGCAATGAAATCCAAGCAGGCATTGAGTTCTTTATACTCCTCCGCCCGCTTGCGAGCCTTAGCTCTATCCACAAGGTGTCTCACCTTCTATCTGATGGCTATAGAGACAATCGCCGAGGCACACACAAGGCGAAAGAGGGCACCAGCAAAGGTGAACGCAGGGCAGACCAGCTGATCCATGTGCTTGTCAGGCTGGTCACGTAAGCAAGCAGTATCAGGTGACGGCATAACAGTAGTGTTGGACAACCCCGACACAGGGGGATCCACTTCGGGAGGGCGAGACCATAGCCGAACCAGCTCATCAGGGAAGGGGTACCGCCTGTCCAGGCCCTTAGGCACTGACGGTAACTTGTTAGGCCTTTCCCATTCCCTGAAGATTATGTTAGAAAAATGGGCCTGCTCCGGGACAACCCGCCTTTGCCTTTCAGCTTAAACAAATCTCCCTGCTTCCTCTTAGCCGTCCTGGGGGAGGGGGGGGGTCGGGGGGGGGGGGACAATGTGTAGTGTCTCAAACACTGAGGAAAGCAATTTCTCCGTATCATCCGGAAGCCACGCATCCTCGTCCGAGGAAGAACCAGACAAACTGTCATCGCCAGCCGAATAAACCACCGCGGAGCGTGAATCATCAGGCAACTGCCCTTCCTCCACAGAGCCCAGATAATCAAAGAGATCGTCATTATCCGAGTAAATGGCTAGAGGCGCCGTTTCTTACTCGTGGCCTTCCTTGGAGCCATCCATGACATCTGTCTCTCGAGATTGGCCAGCCTATGAGCCAAATCAGCATGAGACCCCCTGCTGGCTCCCCCCTCGCTGGGGGCTAAGTGCAGCAGCGGAGGTTCCGGAGAGGCAGCCGGCAGTGCAGGGCTAGCGGCAGGGATGCCCGCCCGGTCATGGTCCAAAATAACGCCTCTGGCGCAAGTGGTACAAACAAAGCTGAATCCGCCAAGAGGATTCCTACTGCACAAGGGGCAGAGCCTTTCCTGCCCAAATGGGGCCCCCAGCTCACTATTTCCTGATGCCTCCATTATGGTGATTCAAAATAGTCAAAATCAAAGACACTTAGAAGACACTAATGGTCCAAACCTATAAGGTGATCCCTCTTAATAAAAAGGGGGACCGGGAGAAACCACAACCCTCAAACTCAAGCCCACGACCTATACATGAGAGGGGGAGAAAAAAAAAAAACATCACAATAAGCCCAATGCAATTGATCATAATACTGCCAAAAAAAACAAAAAAAAAACCCAACAGGGACTCACGACACCGACAGATGGACAGCGCAGCCTCCGATGACAAGCGTGATCCCCCAGCAGCAGCAGCAGCAGGAAAATCCAGGCTCCACAGCGTCCAGCAGGCTCCATCAGCAGCAGTGGGCAGGCCAGATTCTGGAAGGATCCTCGAGGAGGGGAGCGGCGCCATCATGACGTGATGTCGACGCGCGTCAGCGCCAGGCTCCACCCCCCCGGCGGCGCGTGTGAAGACGCGCCCGCCCCCTTCCCAGGCTGTGAAAATGGCGAGAGTCCCCCCCCCCCCCCGGCAGAGACAGCACCGCACCAGTGGCAAAGCGGCAGTCCCGCGGGTGCGGCGATCCCGCAGCCCAAGCGACGATGAACTAGCGAGGGAGGTAAGCATGCAGAGTGCTCCTCAGGAAAGCCATGCTGAGCCAGCGAGGAGCCAAGTGTAAAACACCAAACACAAGTCACAATACACCAAACCAATAAAGCTTGTGGGCAGGGAGGGATACAATCACAAACAGTATATAGTGTTTCCCCCTCAGGTTCACCATAAGCCAGTGGCCGGCTGCCCTTTAGTATAGGGTCTGCGGCCCAGGGCAGAGCTCTGCAGAATGCCAAAAGACCCCGGCGTTCACCCTACCGTCACGGATCCCGTAGCAGCCAGAGGCTGGGAGGCAGGAATGGGTCAGGAGGGATCTGTGGAAATAGGGCCCGCAGCGGCCGACGGGCTAGGTTCTGAAATCTGAGAGAGAGTGCCAACGATCTTCTGCAGCCAAGACTGCAAGATGAACAACTGGGGAAGGATAGAGGGACACCTGCCTTTATAGGGGGCCAGTAGGAGCTACATCTTTGATCTTGCAGTCGGCGCCCCCTAGGGGCGAACTACCCACGTGTCATCACTTGGGACGACCTGGACTGGATATAGGGAAAAAAAACTATTCCCCGGCATCTAAAATTAATATATTTTTACTTTTTAGTTACTTATAATTCTTTCCCCCACTGGGCTGCAACTCTGTTCAGGACTCTAGGATACGGGCGCCGCCATCTTGGCTCAGAAGCATCACATGCTGAGGAGAGCGGGGTAAAGTGCAGAGGGCGGGGTTATAGCTGTGCTTCGAACAGAGAGAGCAAAGCTGGGGTCAGGGAAAGGACAGCAATCCCAGAATGCAGGGTGAGGGTCCAGATTAATGTGGGCAATCTGTATGTACAGGGGGGAAACATACAAGATAGGCTCTTATTCAGGGTGAAGGTCCGGATTAATGTGGGCAAGGACAGGACAGGAAAGCTGCTGGGGGGCCCCTACGCGCTTCCCTTTGGGGTTTAGGTCCACTCATTTCAGAACCCTGGGGATGCATCAGTAAAAACATTACACACAACACTGTTCCGTTTTATTACGTTTTTATTTCGGTTGGTATTGAATAAAAAAAAAATACAAATATAAAAACAAAATATGCTGTGAAATATATGCAAAGAAAAAGACCAGACAGCGCCCGAACACAGAGCGTCGGCCGAGGCAGCGCAGGGGGGTCACAGAATGCAGCGTCCAATCAGATCTCGGGGTAACAGTGCAAAAGAAAAAATGGGGGAAGCGACGATCCAGCAAACCTGACGAATCTCCAAACTGGAATCTGATTGGCTGGTGGATCTCTAGGCCAATTCCTCCATCAGTGATTCACTACAATGTGGAGAGCTCTCCTTTCTTGTGTCTAACTTCCTATAGGCAGGACATACAGCCCCATAGGTCATGTGTCCAACCTCCTATAGGCAGGACATACAGCCCCATAGGTCATGTGTTCCACCTCCTATAAGCTGGACATACGCCCCATAGGTCATGTGTCCAACCTCCTATAGGCAGGACATACAGCCCCATAGGTCATGTGTCCAATCTCCTATAGGCAGGACATAGAGCCCCATAGGTCATGTGTCCACTCTCCTATAGGCAGGACATACAGTCCCATAGGTCATGTGTTCCACCTCCTATAGTCAGGAAATACGCCCCATAGGTCATGTGTCCACACTCCTATAGGCAGGACATAGAGCCCCATAGGTCATGTGTTCCACCTCTTATAGTCAGGACATACGCCCCATAGGTCATGTGTTCCACCTCCTATAGGCAGGACATACAGCCCCATAGGTCATGTGTCCAATCTCCTATAGGCAGGACATAGAGCCCCATAGGTCATGTGTCCACTCTCCTATAGGCAGGACATACAGCCCCATAGGTCATGTGTTCAACTTCCCATAGGCAGGACATACAGCTCCATAGGTCACGTGTTCGACCTCCTATAGGCAGGACATACAGCCCCATAGGTCATGTGTTCCACCTCCTATAGGCAGGACATATGCCCCACAGGTCATGCATCCATACTCCTATAGGCAGGACATACAGTCCCATAGGTCATGTGTTCCACCTCCTATAGTCAGGAAATACGCCCCATAGGTCATGTGTCCACACTCCTATAGGCAGGACATACGCCCCATAGGTCATGTGTTCCACCTCCTATAGGCAGGACATACAGCCCCATAGGTCATGTGTCCACTCTCCTATAGGCAGGACATACAGCCCCATAGGTCATGTGTTCAACTTCCCATAGGCAGGACATACAGCTCCATAGGTCACGTGTTCGATCTCCTATAGGCAGGACATACAGCCCCATAGGTCATGTGTTCCACCTCCTATAGGCAGGACATACGCCCCACAGGTCATGTGTTCCACCTCCTATAGGCAGGACATACGCCCCATAGGTCATGTGTTCCACTTTCCTATAGGCAGGACATACAGCTCCATAGGTCATGTGTTCCACCTCCTATAGTCAGGACAAACGCCCCGTAGGTCATGTGTTCCACCTCCTATAGTCAGGACATACGCCCCATAGGTCATGTGTTCCACCTCCTATAGTCAGGACATACGCCCCATAGGTCATGTGTTCCACCTCCTATAGTCAGGACAAACGCCCCGTAGGTCATGTGTCCACTCTCCTATAGGTAGGACATACGCCCCATAGGTCATGTGTTCCACCTCCTATAGGCAGGACATAAAGCCACATAGGTCATGTGTCCACTCTCCTACAGGCAGGACATACGCCCCATAGGTCATGTGTTCCACCTCCTATAGGCAGGACATACACCCCATAGGTAGGGCCTATACCCCTTGATTGTCCTGCACTACCCTATAGTCTTTGTTATAATGTCACATGCTATATAATCAGTTTCTATAACATTACTGGTCACATGGTCAGTGTTTCTGCCCCCCTGTTTAGTCCTGAAGAAGCTTTGCCCAGTTAGCAGTTACATTACCAGTGCCCCCCATGGCTACTTACCTCGGCTTCTTATTGGTCGCTGCATCGGGAGGGAGCGCGCTGTGATAAGAGAAGCTACAACTACAATATCACACCTAATACTATAACTAAGTAATCACACTACACAACGGAACAGATAAATAGTCTGGACTTGCTTTTCGGGTCCCATAGCACCTTATAAAAGGGGGATTCCGCCTCCGATTGGCTGTAATAATAGGAGGGGGCGGGATTAACTGGCTGTATAGCTTGCAATGAATTGGCAGGGACCATTTTTAGCGACAGCCAATCACACTTCATTTCAAAAGAGAAAAGAAAAGCTCTGATTGGTTGGTTAGGGCGATACCCCCTGTAAAACATCCTTCTAAAAAGGAGGTCCCACCCCATTACTAGCCTAACCGTAACATTCCTCCCACTTCCATTAGATCACATGACGGGGGGTTTAAGGCTGAAGTTGTGGCGGGGGCGGGCGGGGGGCAATAAGGCACTCAGACATAATGGACCATCTATATGTATCACCCCCCTCCCCAGATCCCCCCCCCCCGCCCCAGGTGCCTTATTGCCTTGCAGGTCGGGGGATAAGCGGAATGGCGAAGTGATTGGTTAATACTGGTGTGGGGGGGAGGGGCTTCTCATACCCAAAAGCCCCTCCCCTCTCCCCTTGTTTTGCACCTATGCCCTACAAAAGTTTGATTTGTCTTCGACAGCTAAAAGTAAAAACAGATTCTCCTGCCCGACCCAAGAGGAATAAAAAGTAATGGCGGGGCGGGCGGCTGCGGAGCGCCGGAGGCCGGGGTGGGCGGAGTCTCCTCACATGTCCTTGCTGTTGGCCTGCTTGGATTTCTCAGCCGTCTCCTGCAAAACGAAAAGCATCGGTCAGTACGTCAAGGAAGGGTATCCCAAACTTACAGAGAGAAAACTGCCATTGACTTTCATTGTCCACCTTGGGGCTGATTCAGAGCCAGGTGAGAATTCTCTAATCTCTTTTTAGGAGAGAAAACTGCCACTGACTTTTATTGTCTACCTTGTAGGATGTACATTTTGTACCTGGTGTTGAATTACCTTCACTGTAGACAATGAAAGTCAATGGCAGTTTTTTTTCTGCCAGGTGAGAAAATTTAGGCTCTGAATCGACCCCATTGACTTTCATTGTCTACCTTGGGGCTGATTCAGAGCCAGGTGAGAATTCTCACTTTTTTTTTAAAGAAAGAAAACTGCCATTTGCTTTCATTGTCAACCTTGGGGTTGATTCAACAACTGGATGTATATTTTTGTGTTGAATCAGCAGCCCTCTCTACACGTGTGACAAGGCTCCGCAAAATAAGCAGAAAACATTGGGTGGTGATGGTGCGTGTGATACCCGATGGCTTTAGGTTCCATAAAATAAGCAGAAAACATTGGGTGGTGATGGTGCGTGCGATACCCCGATGGCTTTGGGTTCCATAAAATAAGCAGAAAACATTGGGTGGCGATGGTGCGTGTGATACCCCGATGGCTTTGGGTTCCATAAAAAAAGCAGAAAACATTGGGTGGTGATGGTGCGTGTGATACCCCGATGGCTTTTGGTTCCATAAAATAAGTAGAAAACATTGGGTGGCGATGGTGCGTGTGATACCCCGATGGCTTTGGCTTCATAAAATAAGCAGAAAACATTGGGTGGCGATGGTGCGTGTGATACCCCCGATGGCTTTGGGTTTCATAAAATAAGCAGAAAACATTGGGTGGTGATGGTGCGTGTGATACCCCGATGGCTTTGGGCTCCATTAAATAAGCAGAAAACATTGGGTGGTGATGGTGCGTGTGATACCCCAATGGCTTTTGGTTCCATAAAATAAGTAGAAAACATTGGGTGGCGATGGTGCGTGTGATACCCCGATGGCTTTGGCTTCATAAAATAAGCAGAAAACATTGGGTGGCGATGGTGCGTGTGATACCCCCGATGGCTTTGGGTTTCATAAAATAAGCAGAAAACATTGGGTGGTGATGGTGCGTGTGATACCCCGATGGCTTTGGGCTCCATTAAATAAGCAGAAAACATTGGGTGGTGATGGTGCGTGTGATACCCCGATGGCTTTGGGCTCGATAAAATAAGCAGAAAACATTGGGTGGTGATGGTGCGTGTGATACCCCGATGGCTTTGGCTTCATAAAATAAGCAGAAAACATTGGGTGGTGATGGTGCGTGTGATAACCCGATGGCTTTGGGCTTCATAAAATAAGCAGAAAACATTGGGTGGTGATGGTGCGTGTGATACCCCGATGGCTTTAGGTTCCATAAAATAAGCAGAAAACATTGGGTGGTGATGGTGCGTGTGATACCCCGATAGCTTTGGGCTCCATAAAATAAGCAGAAAACATTGGGTGGCGATGGTGCGTGTGATACCCCGATGGCTTTGGGCTCCATAAAATAAGCAGGAAACATTGGGTGGTGATGGTGAGTGTGATACCCCGATGGCTTTGGGCTCCATAAAATAAGCAGAAAACATTGGGTGGTGATGGTGCGTGTGATACCCCGATGGCTTTGGGCTTCATAAAATAAGCAGAAAACATTGGGTGGTGATGGTGCGTGTGATACCCCCGATGGCTTTAGGTTCCATAAAATAAGTAGAAAACATTGGGTGGCGATGGTGCGTGTGATACCCCGATGGCTTTGGGCTCCATAAAATAAGCAGAAAACATTGGGTGGTGATGGTGCGTGTGATACCCCGATGGCTTTAGTTTCCATAAAATAAGTAGAAAACATTGGGTGGCGATGGTGCGTGTGATACCCCGATGGCTTTAGGTTCCATAAAATAAGTAGAAAACATTGGGTGGTGATGGTGCGTGTGATACCCCGATGGCTTTGGCTTCATAAAATAAGCAGAAAACATTGGGTGGCGATGGTGCGTGTGATACCCCGATGGCTTTGGGCTCGATAAAATAAGTAGAAAAAATTGGGTGGTGATGGTGCGTGTGATACCCCGATGGCTTTGGGCTTCATAAAATAAGCAGAAAACATTGGGTGGCGATGGTGCGTGTGATACCCCGATGGCTTTGGGCTTCATAAAATAAGCAGAAAACATTGGGTGGTGATGGTGCGTGTGATACCCCGATGGCTTTGGGTTCCATAAAATAAGCAGAAAACATTGGGTGGCGATGGTGCGTGTGATACCCCGATGGCTGTGGGTTCCATAAAATAAGCAGAAAACATTGGGTGGTGATGGTGCGTGTGATACCCCGATGGCTGTGGGTTCCATAAAATAAGCAGAAAACATTGGGTGGTGATGGTGCATGTGATACCCCGATGGATATGGGCTCCATAAAATAAGCAGAAAACATTGGGTGGCGATGGTGCGTGTGATACCCGATGGATATGGGCTCCATAAAATAAGCAAAAAACAGTGGGTGGTGATGGTGCGTGTGATACCCCGATGGCTTTCGGCTCCATAAAATAAGCAGAAAACATTGGGTGGTGATGGTGCGTGTGATACCCCGATGGATATGGGCTCCATAAAATAAGCAGAAAACATTGGGTGGTGATGGTGCGTGTGATACCCCGATGGCTTTGGCTTCATAAAATAAGCAGAAAACATTGGGTGGTGATGGTGCGTGTGATACCCCGATGGCTTTGGGTTCCATAAAATAAGCAGAAAACATTGGGTGGCGATGGTGCGTGTGATACCCCGATGGCTTTGGGCTTCATAAAATAAGCAGAAAACATTGGGTGGTGATGGTGCGTGTGATACCCTGATGGCTTTGGGTTCCATAAAATAAGCAGAAAACATTGGGTGGTGATGGTGCGTGTGATACCCCGATGGCTTTGGGTTCTATAAAATAAGCAGAAAACATTGGGTGGCGATGGTGTGTGTGATACCCCGATGGCTTTGGCTTCATAAAATAAGCAGAAAACATTGGGTGGTGATGGTGCGTGTGATACCCCGATGGATATGGGCTCCATAAAATAAGCAGAAAACATTGGGTGGTGATGGTGCGTGTGATACCCCGATGGCTTTGGCTTCATAAAATAAGCAGAAAACATTGGGTGGTGATGGTGCGTGTGATACCCCGATGGATATGGGCTCCATAAAATAAGCAGAAAACATTGGGTGGTGATGGTGCGTGTGATACCCCGATGGCTTTGGCTTCATAAAATAAGCAGAAAACATTGGGTGGTGATGGTGCGTGTGATACCCCGATGGATATGGGCTCCATAAAATAAGCAGAAAACATTGGGTGGTGATGGTGCGTGTGATACCCCGATGGCTT
The DNA here is from genome assembly GCA_027917425.1 of Gastrophryne carolinensis. Lineage (NCBI taxonomy): Eukaryota > Metazoa > Chordata > Amphibia > Anura > Microhylidae > Gastrophryne > Gastrophryne carolinensis. Next base: position 517,792,291 of record CM051236.1, on the reverse strand, counting down.
TGGCTTCATAAAATAAGCAGAAAACATTGGGTGGTGATGGTGCGTGTGATACCCCGATGGATATGGGCTCCATAAAATAAGCAGAAAACATTGGGTGGCGATGGTGCGTGTGATACCCCGATGGCTTTGGCTTCATAAAATAAGCAGAAAACATTGGGTGGTGATGGTGCGTGTGATACCCCGATGGCTTTAGGTTCCATAAAATAAGCAGAAAACATTGGGTGGCGATGGTGCGTGTGATACCCCGATGGCTTTGGGCTCTGTAGAATAAGCAGAAAACATTGGGTGGTGATGGTGCGTGTGATACCCCGATGGATATGGGCTCCATAAAATAAGCAGAAAACATTGGGTGGCGATGGTACGTGTGATACCCCGATGTCTTTAGGTTCCATAAAATAAGTAGAAAACATTGGGTGGTGATGGTGCGTGTGATACCCCGATGGCTTTAGGTTCCATAAAATAAGCAGAAAACATTGGGCGGTGATGGTGCGTGTGATACCCCGATGGCTTTGGGCTTCATAAAATAAGCAGAAAACATTGGGTGGTGATGGTGCGTGTGATACCCCGATGGCTTTCGGCTCCATTAAATAAGCAGAAAACATGGGGTGGTGATGGTGCGTGTGATACCCCGATGGCTTTGGGTTCCATAAAATAAGCAGAAAACATTGGGTGGCAATGGTGCGTGTGATACCCCGATGGCTTTGGGTTCCATAAAATAAGCAGAAAACATTGGGTGGCAATGGTGCGTGTGATACCCCGATATCCATGGGGCTTTATCAGGCCCCATTAATGTCAGGCCCAACACTTCCTGGATTTATACCTGTACTACCCTGTAAAAATGCACAGTCACCTTCCAAGAATATCTGGGCCTACAGCCAGCGAGACACTGGCTGGAGATAAAGACGGGGACTTTGGTTCCTACATAAAGTCGGCCATTTATTCCCTTAGGGTGCACAGGGGCCCATAAACTATCCCAGACGGGGCCTATTCGAACTCTAGCTATAAAAGAAAATGGCGGGTGGATATCTCCCTTACCTGGTGCTTCCTTAGCTCGTCCACATATCGGCTCATATCTCCCTCGGGGTGGCCATCTTTGTCTGGAAAGAGAAAGCGGGTCATTAATGGAGCACAGTGAGGACACGCCCCCATCACTTTTATGTTATCATAAAGTCTTTATTGCACCTATTTTACAAGCAGCGCTGAACCCGTATGACCCAGCGTCGGCCCTGCCTGGAGATTGCCGCTATCACATTAGGGTGGCCTTGGTCTGAGACAAGGTGCATGTTCCCTGTATCACCCGCTCAGGTCATGCTCGGCAGCATTAAAGCGGACCTTCACCCTGAATAAGAGTCTATCTTCTATGTTCCCCCCCCCCCGTACGTACAGATTGCTCACATTAATCCGGACCTTCACCCTGAATAAGAGCCTATCTTATATGTTTCCCACACCCTGTACATACAGATTGCTCACATTATAAATCATCCTGCCTGCATCTACTGCATGTTATGAGCCTTTAAACATGCAAGATGGCGGCTCATGGGACATCAGGCAGCCTGCAAACAGGAAGTGTCTTCAGACTGTGCTGCTCTGAATTCTGGGATTGCTGTCCTTTCCCTGACCCCAGCTCTACTCTGTCTGAGCAAAGCACAGCTATAACCCCGCCCCCTGCACTTTATCCCGCTCTCCTCTCCTCAGTAAGTTTGATGCTTCACATCTAGAGATGTGCGACTGGCAGCAAAGCCCCAGGAAACATATACCCTATTATTTGCCCCAAAAAGTAGGGGAGGGGGAAATGTCTGGGCATCTTATGGAGCAAATAAGGGGAAGGTAAAAGAAAATGCATGATGCCTGTTATAGGGGATTGGGGGGATTCTGCATGATGACTGTTATAAGGGATTGGATGGGATTCTGCATAATGTCCGCTATAAGGGGATTGGGGGGGGGGATTCTGCACGATGCCCGTTACAGGGGATGGGGGGGGGGGTTCTGCACACTGCCTGTTATGGGGTGATTGGGGGGGGGGGGAATTCTGCATGATAACTGTTGTGGGGATTGGGGAGATTCTGCACAGTGCCTGGATTGGGGTGATTGGGGGGGATTATGCACACTGCTTGTTATGGGGTGATTGGGGGGGGGGATTTTGCACACTGCCTGTTATAGATCGATTCTGCACACTGCCTGTTATGGGGCAATTCTGCAGGATGCCCCTTAAAGGGGATGGGGGGGGGGGGTTCTGCACACTGCCTGTTATGGGGTGATTGGGGGGGATTCTGCAAACTGTTTGTAATGGGATGATTTAGGTGAAGGGGTTTGCACACTGCCTGGTATGGGGATTGGGGGGATTCTGCACACTGCCTGTTATGGGGATTGGAAGAGGGGTTTGCACACTGCCTGTTATAGGGTGATTGGGGGAGGGGTTTGCACACTGCCTGTTATGGAATGATTTGGGGGGATTATGCACACTGCTTGTTATGGGGTGATTGGGGGGGGGGGGGGAGGATTCTGCACGATGCCTGTTATGGGGTGATTGGGAGGGGGGAGGATTCTGCACGATGCCTGTTATGGGGTGATTGGGAGGGGGGAGGATTCTGCACGATGCCTGTTATGGGGTGATTGGGAGGGGGGAGGATTCTGCACGATGCCTGTTATGGGGTGATTGGGAGGGGGGAGGATTCTGCACGATGCCTGTTATGGGGCAATTCTGCAGGATGCCCGTTAAAGGGGATGGGTTCTGCACACTGCCTGTTATGGGGTGATTGGGGGAGGGGTTTTCACACTGCCTGTTATGGGGTGATTGGGGGAGGGGTTTGCACACTGCCTGTTATGGGGTGATTGGGGGAGGGGTTTGCACACTGCCTGTTATGGGGTGATTGGGGGAGGGGTTTGCACACTGCCTGTTATGGGGTGATTGGGGGAGGGGGTTGCACACTGCCTGTTATGGGGTGATTGGGGGAGGGGGTTGCACACTGCCTGTTATGGGGTGATTGGGAGGGATTTTAGCACATTATTTGGTTTAGTATATTTTTTTCCTCTTCTAAACCCTCGGTGCATCTTATAGTGCGAAGAATACTGTATATTAAAAGCCCACATATGTCTGAGGATAGCGTGTCAGTGTGTCCAATGACAGCGCCTTTAAAGCGGACCAAAACCCATGGAACCCATGTAATACATTTGGCCAAACCCTGGGCCTATATAATCCCTTCTTAGGGTTTGGAACTCTTTATTTTTTGCTGCCCATATGTAAGATATCAGGTGATCAGCCATTGCATAGGTGCGGCTATGACATCACTGCCCCACACAACAGTGACTGAATGGAGGAGGCGGAGCTTTACAGCTGAAACAAGCAGAATTATCTGGGATTAGAGTGAAGCAGGAGCGGTACAAATTGCTAAAAGTTTCTCTTCATGGGAGGAGCAATTCAGGGGATGCTGGGTAAAGATGTGGGTTCTGGTCCGCTTTAGGTAAGAGGGAGGGGCTGAGTTACCTTCACAGGACATGGCGGTGCACACCCAGTTGCCGCAGGCGCACACACAGCGGTTACACTGAACCTGGGTCTCGGCTCCGTCCTCGTAGGTCTCGTCCTCCAGGGCGCACTCTGCCAACACAGCGACAAGGGGTCAAGCGGGGGCGATAACGCGATCTGAGAGTGAGGACTAACATCCTCCATACATAATATAATAATACATATAATAGAGGACTGCCATCCTCCATACATAATATAATAATACATATAATAGAGGACTGCCATCCTCCATACATAATATAATAATACATATAATAGAGGACTGCCATCCACCATACATAATATAATAATACATATAATAGAGGACTGCCATCCTCCATACATAATATAATAATACATATAATAGAGGACTGCCATCCTCCATACATAATATAATAATACATATAATAGAGGACTGCCATCCTCCATACATAATATAATAATACATATAATAGAGGACTGCCATCCACCATACATAATATAATAATACATATAATAGAGGACTGCCATCCTCCATACATAATATAATAATACATATAATAGAGGACTGCCATCCTCCATACATAATATAATAATACATATAATAGAGGACTGCCATCCTCCATACATAATATAATAATACATATAATAGAGGACTGCCATCCTCTATACATAATATAATAATACATATAATAGAGGACTGCCATCCTCCATATATAATATAATAATACATATAATAGAGGACTGCCATCCTCTATACATAATATAATAATACATATAATAGAGGACTGCCATCCTCCATACATAATATAATAATACATATAATAGAGGACTGCCATCCTCCATATATAATATAATAATACATATAATAGAGGACTACCATCCTCCATACATAATATAACAATACATATAATAGAGGACTGCCATCCTCTATACATAATATAATAATACATATAATAGAGGACTGCCATCCTCCATATATAATATAATAATACATATAATAGAGGACTGCCATCCTCCATATATAATATAATAATACATATAATAGAGGACTACCATCCTCCATACATAATATAATAATACATATAATAGAGGACTAACATCCTCCATACATAATATAATAATACATATAATAGAGGACTGCCATCCTCCATACATAATATAATAATACATATAATAGAGGACTGCCATCCTCCATACATAATATAATAATACACTTGCAGGCCGATTCATTACTAGCACCAGGTAGCGACAGATGAGCGTCTGTAGCGCGGATTTCAGAGCGACCGCTAGTAGTCGCTGTGCTTGGCCATGGTTCGCTGTTTCAGAGCATCTCAGTCGCTGGCCGGCATTGATTGAATTTGACGTGTGAGTCGCTATAACACCAGTACAGCGCTATATGGGAGCGAACGGTAGCGCCAACTCAGTGCGACCGACTTACACCATAACAATAAAAGAAAAAACAGGCTCACACAGCTCTGGCGCTCGAAATCGGGTCGCTGTGCGATTAAAGTCTGTTTTTGAACACATATCCACCAGTAACAAAGCGAAAACATATGGAATGACATTGTTATAACATTGTAACATGAACACTTTAATACCAGACATGTGAGTACAATTCTGCATAAATATATTATTAATCCAAAAAGTTTTCAAAAATGACTCTTTCTAGGCCAGGAGACATCACACAATTATTTGATAATTTAAAAATTAATTAATTAATTAATTAAACCCTCTTTAAAGTGAAGAGAAGTAACGTCCATTGAAATGTATGGGAGAGCGTCAGGTAGCGACAGGTACTACATGGTGCTCCCGAGCTTAGAACGTCGGCGCTGTACGCCGAGCCGCCTTTAATAATACATCGGACGCTACATGGCGTTGTTCCCGTCACTCACCATAATCGCCTTCATAAATGTGGAATTGCGTGCCGTGTCCGGCAATCACCTGCCGCTTACAAGGCGCTACCTGGCACTATCCCTTAATGAATAAAGCCCATAATATATAATATAATACAATATAAATATATATATATATATATATATATATATATATATATATATATATATATCTCATATAATATAATATATATATATATATATATATATATATATATATATACCTAACACACACATAAATATATATATATATATATATATGTATAATCATATAATATAATATATATATATATATATATGTATAATCATATTATATATATATATATATATATATATATATATATATATATATATATATATATATCTAACACACATATAACATATAATAACCTATACGTATAATACATATAATAACAATATAATATACATAAAATATATTATATAATATAATACATTTAATATATAATACATACGGTATATAGGAAGGGAGATGTCACCTACTTTTCTCCGGGGGGTTGAATTCGGGGTTCAGACACTTCAGGAACTCGTTGAAGCTGAGCTTCCAGTCGGAGTTCTCGTCGGACAGTTCGATGAGCGCCTCCACGCACAGACCCCTGCAAGACGACCACAAAATCATTCGCCAAGCCCCCGAGAGAGAGACGCGCCGGTCATGACGGACTCACAGCCGAGCAAAGGACGGACAAGCTTGATGGTTAAAGTGGATCCAAAACCTGGGATTTTCACTTGGTCCGTCCCGGTTTGGGATGCCCCGCTGTGTGAAACCCCCTGGATTGCCAGCTGTTCTGACCTTTCCTCAAGCTCACCGCTCTTGTCCAATCAGCTTCTCCGGCCACGCATATTAAACTCCAGGCTGGTGAAGCTGAATGGAATCGAAGCCGCGCACATCATTCTTCGGGCCACGCACGCCCACGCATAGCCATTCAGTTGCGGTGTGGGCTCGGTGGAGGTTTCATACAGCAGGACATTCCAATTCGGGATGCCCCTGGGAGACGGATTTAGCCTGTTTTGTTACGCTTTAAATCAGACCCACCAGCCTCTGAATATTGGTTTCGGCCGTGGTATAAGTCTATAAATAGCTTAGGTTGGTCCCGCCTACAGCACCAGGAGCCACGCGTTCCATGGGCATACCCCCCCACTTCATCAGGATGTTTTTTTAAAATATAGATGTTGATTGATATTTATGTGTGCCAGCACTCTCTCCATCGCCTACACACTTTTATGGTTTCTCTTATATGTATTGTCTCATTATGTGTTTTTTAAGGGATTTTAATTGTGTAGTGGTCATGTGTTAGTGATATGGAATAAAATCTATTTTTCTTTATAAATTTCTTGAGTGCCTCCCTCTATGATTCTGTGTTCTTGAGTGTAGATCCTTGGCGCCACCTACTGGCTTCAGGAGTTTTACTCTGCTTCATTGTCGTTGAAGTGGACCAAAACCCACCCTTTAGTCTATAAGACTCCAGGGCAGACATACTCCCTACCACCGGGGACATTCAGATTCGTGATGCCCTGCTGTGTAAACCCCCCCCCCCCCAGGTCGCCCAGTTAGCTCACCTTCTGCCTAATCCAACGTTGCAAGCGTATACCTTCAGCAGGACGTGCTCACACAAGGCATTTGTGAATGGCCGGCGCGGACATGCTTCCTGTTAGAGGGTAGCGGGAATGCGGCTGCCTGCGCTTCTCTAGACTAAGGCTGAAGTGCTTAGACGAGTTACCGTCAGCGCAGTCAAGCATGCTGATTGGACAGAAGGGCGTGCATGCGCCACATGACCAAGGAAAAGTGAGTTGGAGTGGGCGACCCGTTGGGTCACACAGCAGAGGGCAAGGCCGAAAACCCAGGATAGTCAAAATCCTGGGTTTTGGTCCAGTTTTAACCGGAACAAAATCCACCCAGGCTGGCCCTGGAATCTAAGACAATCCAGGGCTGACTGCTGGCCTTCCCACGGGGCTCCTGACTATGTCATTTGGCAAGGGGCATCTATTGTTGTCAATGGGGATCTTGCGCTGTCGCTCCCCCGGCGGCATGCGCGTGTTCCCCCCCCAGCCATTTAGATAGGCTGGTACTGGAGTGTGTGTGATTGGCTAGCATGTTGATAGGACAGAAGGCCGCGCATGCGTCGTAGGACCAGGGAAAGGTGAGTTGGAGTGGGCGACCCGTGGGTCACACAGCAGAGGGCAAGGCCGAAAACCCAGGATAGTCAAAATCCTGGGTTTTGGTCCAGTTTAAACCGGAACAAAACCCACACAGGCTGGCCCTGGAATCTAAGACTATTCAGGGCTGACTGGTGGCCTTCCCACGGGGCATCCCGATTCGCTGAAATCCCACCAGGTCGCCTCTCGCCGGCCATTCACAAATGCACACACCCTGCTAGAGGGATAGCGAGGATGCGCCTGCGTCGTTGGACCACGAAGTAAGGTAAGTGTATGGGGCGACCTGGTGGCTTGTCACACAGTGGGGCATCCAGATTTTGGAAGGGAATCAATCGGCCTAGGAATCTTATATATTTCAGAGCCAGTGGGTCATGGGTTCTGGTCCTCTTTGAACGCCCCCGCGACACCAGGTATTGAAAGAAAACGCTTTGCCTGGCCCCCTGCAGACATTCTTTTTGGGCCCCTTCAGGGCTGCTACACAAGGGCCCACCAGGCAGCTCATCCAACCCGGCCCCCTGAGGGTCCCATGCAATTGCATTGTAAAACCCGTCACTGGGTGTAGGTCCAAGTTAATTCATCTAAAAGGGTCCAAATGATGTTTGCAGACTCCCTTAAGTGGACCAAAACCAACTACGATCAGCCCGGGAATCTATAAGATTCCCTCCCCCCGGGGCATCCAAAATCGGGATGCCCCGCTGTGTGAAACCCTTCCAGGTCACCCCATACACTTACCTTGTTTCCCAGTCCAACGGCGCATGTGCGATCCACGTCCGCATCCACGCTATCCCTTTAGCAGGGCGCGCACCCGCGGCAGGCATTTGTGAATCTAGAAAGAGGGATCAGCACCACCTCTAAAATAATTAATAATAGGGAACAACCTGGACCTCCACATAGATCATTAATGGGCGGTATTTTATTATTCTGAGATTATGGGTCGTTTTTTCTATTGATTCCTTTGTTACTTTTCCCCTCTTCCCCCTCCTCAGGTTCGTCCCTTATCTTACTGTTTATGATTGGTGTGTTATTTTCACAGAGCATCTATAGTGCTATGCATATGTATTGTTAGTAGCACTTTATTAATAAGAAATCATTTATTATATTCTTTTGTGTTATTTTCACAAGGCAGCTATAGTGTTATGCGTATATATTGTTAGTAGCAATTTACTAATTAGAAATCATTTATTATATTCTTTTGTGTTATTTCTATAGTACTATGCATATGTATTGTTAGTAGCACTTTATTAATTAGAAATAATTTATTATATTCTTTTGTGTTATTTCTATAGTACTATGCATATGTATTGTTAGTAGCACTTTATTAATTAGAAATAATTTATTATATTCTTTTGTCTTATTTCTATAGTACTATGCATATGTATTGTTAGTAGCAATTTACTAATTAGAAATCATTTATTATATTCTTTTGTCTTATTTTCACAGAGCAGCTATAGTATTATGCATATGTATTGTTAGTAGCACTTTATTAATTAGAAATCATTTATTATATTCTTTTGTGTTATTTCTATAGTACTATGCATATGTATTGTTAGTAGCACTTTAGTAATTACAAATCATTTATTATATTATTTATATCTTTGCACAGGGCACTTTATAACTTACACATGTCTTATTGGAACATATAAACTTGAACTATCAGTGCACTTTATGAATTAATTTTTCCATGTGTGGGAGGATATTTATTTTCTAATTAGAATATTGTACACATTGGGAGGGATCTGTTTATTTATCAGCAAAATACATTCATACAGGGATCCATTTTGAAAAGTATATATTTTTTTATTTGTATTTACATGTCCGCCTAAGGTATTTTACCAATAATATATATATATATATATATATATTATTGAACAATACAGTTGGGTCCAGAGTAGACAGGTTTTTTAGGTTTTTTTATCTCTTGTTTTGTGTGTGTTGTTTTTGTGTTGTTTTATTGCAATAGGTGGCTTTTTTGATTCAGTTATCCTAATAAAATAATTTTTTGCATTATTAGGTTGTAGTGCCCTTAATTTAGTTCCACAGTGTGTTTGGATTCTGCATTCGTGAATGTCAGAGGGAAGCGGGGGATGCGGCCGCCAGCGCGCTTGTAGCCGCTGGCCTTAGATGACGTGACGTCAGCAGTTCCGAGCGCGCTGATTGTACAGGCGCCGTAGGACCGGGAAGAAGAGAGTTGGCGTCGCCGATCTGGGGGGGGGTTTACACAGCGGGGCATTCCCAATCGGGAGAAAAATCCTGGGTTTTGGTCCACTTTAAGTAGAAGAAACCTAATGTGAATGGCCACTGCACAGTTATACGAGTCTTACTTGAGAATCTTGTTAGTCTCCTGGTCCTGATAGGTGCTGATGTTAATGGCGGTTTGGTTCAGCTCCAGGAATTTCAGCAGCTCAGCGGAGTCCAGGCGGGAGTCGCCATCATCATAGCTCTGCAGGGACAAAAGCAGGAGGACCTCAATGTGTCCCATTAATGATTCAGGAGGACCTCAATGGTATCCCATTAATGATTCTGGAGGAACTCAATGGTGTCCTGTCAATGATTCCGGAGGACCTCAATGGTGTTCCATCAATGATTCAGGAGGACCTCAATGGTGTCCCGTCAATGATTCCGGAGGACTTCAACGGTGTCCCGTCAATCATTCAGGAGGACCTCAATGGGGTCCCATCAATGATTCAGGAGGACCTCAATGGTGCCCCATCAGTGATTCAGGAGGACCTCAATGGTGTCCCGTCAATGATTCCGGAGGACCTCAATGGTGTCCCGTCAATGATTCCGGAGGACCTCAATGGTGTCCCGTCAATGATTCAGGAGGACCTCAATGGTGTCCCGTCAATGATTCCGGAGGACTTCAACGGTGTCCCGTCAATCATTCAGGAGGACCTCAATGGGGTCCCATCAATGATTCAGGAGGACCTCAATGGTGCCCCATCAGTGATTCAGGAGGACCTCAATGGTGTCCCGTCAATGATTCCGGAGGACCTCAATGGTGTCCCGTCAATGATTCCGGAGGACCTCAATGGTGTCCCGTCAATGATTCAGGAGGACCTCAATGGTGTCCTGTCAGTGATTCAGGAGGACCTCAATGGTGCCCCATCAATGATTCAGGAGGACCTCAATGGTGTCCCGTCAATGATTTCGGAGGACCTCAATGGTGCCCCATCAGTGATTCAGGAGGACCTCAATGGTGCCCCATCAATGATTCAGGAGGACCTCAAATGGTGTCCCATCAATGATTCAGGAGGACCTCAATGGTGTCCCGTCAATGATTCCGGGGGACTTCAACGATGTCCCGTCAATCATTCAGGAGGACCTCAATGGGGTCCCATCAATGATTCAGGAGGACCTCAATGGTGCCCCATCAGTGATTCAGGAGGACCTCAATGGTGTCCCGTCAATGATTCCGGAGGACCTCAATGGTGTCCCGTCAATGATTCCGGAGGACCTCAATGGTGTCCCGCCAATGATTCAGGAGGACCTCAATGGTGTCCTGTCAGTGATTCAGGAGGACCTCAATGGTGCCCCATCAATGATTCAGGAGGACCTCAATGGTGTCCCGTCAATGATTTCGGAGGACCTCAATGGTGCCCCATCAGTGATTCAGGAGGACCTCAATGGTGCCCCATCAATGATTCAGGAGGACCTCAAATGGTGTCCCATCAATGATTCAGGAGGACCTCAATGGTGTCCCGTCAATGATTCAGGAGGACCTCAATGGTGCCCCATCAATGATTCAGGAGGACCTCAATGGTGTCCCGTCAATGATTCCGGAGGACCTCAATGGTGTCCCGTCAATGATTCCGGAGGACCTCAATGGTGTCCCGTCAATGATTCAGGAGGACCTCAATGGTGTCCCGTCAATGATTCCGGAGGACTTCAACGGTGTCCCGTCAATCATTCAGGAGGACCTCAATGGGGTCCCATCAATGATTCAGGAGGACCTCAATGGTGCCCCATCAGTGATTCAGGAGGACCTCAATGGTGTCCCGTCAATGATTCCGGAGGACCTCAATGGTGTCCCGTCAATGATTCCGGAGGACCTCAATGGTGTCCCGTCAATGATTCAGGAGGACCTCAATGGTGTCCTGTCAGTGATTCAGGAGGACCTCAATGGTGCCCCATCAATGATTCAGGAGGACCTCAATGGTGTCCCGTCAATGATTTCGGAGGACCTCAATGGTGCCCCATCAGTGATTCAGGAGGACCTCAATGGTGCCCCATCAATGATTCAGGAGGACCTCAAATGGTGTCCCATCAATGATTCAGGAGGACCTCAATGGTGTCCCGTCAATGATTCCGGAGGACCTCAATGGTGTCCCGCCAATGATTCAGGAGGACCTCAATGGTGTCCTGTCAGTGATTCAGGAGGACCTCAATGGTGCCCCATCAATGATTCAGGAGGACCTCAATGGTGTCCCGTCAATGATTTCGGAGGACCTCAATGGTGCCCCATCAGTGATTCAGGAGGACCTCAATGGTGCCCCATCAATGATTCAGGAGGACCTCAAATGGTGTCCCATCAATGATTCAGGAGGACCTCAATGGTGTCCCGTCAATGATTCAGGAGGACCTCAATGGTGTCCTGTCAGTGATTCAGGAGGACCTCAATGGTGCCCCATCAATGATTCAGGAGGACCTCAATGGTGTCCCATCAGTGATTCAGGAGGACATCAATGGTGTCCCGTCAATGATTCAGGAGGACCTCAATGGTGTCCCATCAGTGATTCAGGAGGACCTCAATGGTGCCCCATCAATGATTCAGGAGGACCTCAATGGTGTCCCATCAGTGATTCAGGAGGACCTCAATGGTTCCCCATCAATGATTCAGGAGGACCTCAAATGGTGTCCCATCAATGATTCAGGAGGACCTCAATGGTGTCCCGTCAATGATTCAGGAGGACCTCAATGGTGTCCTGTCAGTGATTCAGGAGGACCTCAATGGTGCCCCATCAATGATTGAGGAGGATCTCAATGGTGTCCCATCAGTGATTCAGGAGGACATCAATGGTGTCCCGTCAATGATTGAGGAGGACCTCAGTGGTGTCCCATCAATGATTCAGGAGGACTTCAAAGGTGTCCCGTCAATCATTCAGGAGGACCTCAATGGGGTCCCGTCAATCATTCAGGAGGACCTCAATGGTGTCTCGTCAATGATTACGGAGGACCTCAATGGTGTCCCATCAGTGATTCAGGAGGAAGAACTTAATTCATCTACAGGGCGTCCCACAGCTGCAGCAAACCCTTTAAAGGCCACTCCAGACCCAATTTACCAACCTGGGGTCCCTCATATGGATCATAGAAACTCCCCCCCCTCCCCCAGGTATAGCAAAATGATTAAAGGGCCACTCCAGCCCTGTTTTACCAATCTGGGGTCTCTAATATGGACCAGAGGAAATCACCTCTCCCCAGGTAAAGCAAACCCTTTAAAGGGCCACTCCAGCCCCGTTCTACCAATCTGGGGTCCCTAATATGGACCAGAGGAAATCACCTCTCCCCAGGTAAAGCAAACCCTTTAAAGGGTCACTCCAGCCTCGTTTTACCAATCTGGGGTCCCTAATATGGACCAGAAGAAATCACCTCTCACCAGGTAAAGCAATCCCTTAAAAGCGTCACTCCAGTTCCGATTCACCAATCTGGGGTCCCGAATATGGACCAGAGAAAGTCACCCCCCTTCACCAGGTATAGCAAACCCTTTAAAGGGACACTCCAGCCCTATTTTACCAATCTAGGGTCCCTATTATGGACCCCTCAAGCAGCGGGGCAACTTACCTTGAAGTACTTGTTGAGGATGTCGCTGTAGTTGTTGCCCTTGGAGAACCAGCCGTCGGGGATGATCTCGGTCTCCAGCCACTGGATGACGCGGCGGCGCAGCTCGTCGCGGTCGGTCTGGTAGCACACGACTGCGTTTCCCGGGAGGAATGCGATCGCACGGAGGGGACGAGAGGGGAGAAAAGAGGGCGGCGTTACAAGACGAGAACAGCCGCGGGGGGGCGGGGATAAGGGTGAAGAAATAGAGGTGCACTTACCTGGGGTGGCCACTGGGGCGTCCGAGGTCTTCTCTGCTCAGGAGAAAGAAAGACAAGACACAGTTATGCAGTGACATGCGTTATATATATATATATATATATATATATAAATCATCATCATCTGTATATATATATATATATATATATATATATATATATATATATCTATAAAATAATCATCATCATCATATATCTATATCTATATATCTATATATATATATATCTATCTATAAAATAATCATCATCATCATATATCTATATATATATATCATCTATAATCATATATCATCTCTATATCATATATATACGGTATATATATTAGCGCTTTATTAGCGCTGCTTCAGCACTAGGGGATGGTATTTTTCAATTGGTAAATCGGGCTGCAGTGGCCCTTTAAAGGGTTTGCTATACCTGGTGAAGGGGGGTGATTTCCTCTGGTCCATATTAGTGACCCCAGATTTATCCCAGGATCAACCCTTTCCTGTCAATGGATCTAAGCTGTAGGTAGGTACTAATATATATATATATATATATATATATATATATATATATTTATATATATATATATATATATATATATCCACCAGTCTTATATTAAAGAGGACCAACCACCTAGGGACTAAAAATAACCTCTTTATGGAGGCGCCCCAAATTGTGATGTCCCGTTGTGTGAAACCCCGGCTGTCCTGAGGTTTGGTCCACTTTAAGGAATACTAAAAACCTACTTAAAGTGGACCTAAACCCCTGTCATGGAGACACTACACTAACCTCACCCCATCCACAAGCCCCACATTAAAAGTGAAGAGAAACCTGAGATTTCTCCTCGCTGTGCGGAATCCCCTGGGTTGCCCTAAATACTTACCTTTCTGCCGCCCCCGCAGCGCATGCACGGGCTCTCGTTTATCAGAGCAGTGCAGCCCTGTTTGTGTCTGTCAAGGTCAGCAATGGAAAAGGTGAGTAAGTGAGTAATTCGGGGTTTACAGGCAGTCCCTGCAGATCCGGACCCTCCCTGACACTGAGTGTTTAGGTCCACTTTAGGCAGGCTTACAGGGCCTCCATCCGTGCTGTACCTTTGCAGTGGCCGTCATAGTCCACCTGGATCTTGGAGCCGGTGAGGCAGGCGTCCCGATGCAGCTCGCAGTGGTTTAGGTAAGTCTTGCCGTTGCTCCCGCAGACGGGTCTCTTGTGGGACTTACATTTCTAGAATGGGAAAAAATACAATTCTGTGAAATACTCACCTGTAGAATTGGTATTATAAGTATACAGTACGTCCTGCTCCAGATATAATACTTACACTTGGGTAATCCTCCGCCAGATGGCGCTGTGCACTGCAGAGACATGCAAAACAGGCTCCTCCCGGCCCCTCAAATACCCAGGGACCTCCCACAAATCCCCAGCATTGAAAAGCAGTGAACAAGAACCCGGGAGAATTTAACCACCAAAACTGGTAACTATAACAATGATAACAATCACCATACAGGGGATCCAGAATAATGCGAAACCAAGGGTGGGGGGGAGCAGGACGTACTGTATGCGTATAATACCAATTCTACAGGTGAGTATTTCACAGAATTGTATTATTCTTAGTATACAGTACGTCCTGCTCCAGATATAATACTTACACTTGGGACATCCAATAGCAGTGTCCATAAAGTAGGGTGGGATCCCCAACAAAAAGGCAACAGCAGGCAATTTAAACCACTGCCGCCTGCAAAAACAGCGTCAGCTGAGGCCCTAACATCAACCTTGTAAAACTTTGAAACGGTGTGAACAGAAGACCAAGTAGCGGCCTTGCAAACTTGTTCAACAGAAGCTTGGTGCTGGAAAGCCCAAGAGGCACCAATAGAGTAGAATGAGCTGTAAGGCGAAAGGGGGACTCTTTCCCTTAGCAGAATAGGCCTGAATCATAGCCTGACGAATCCATTTACTGATGGTAGACTTGGCAGGAGCCAAACCCTTCCTAGGCCCAGAAGGCACAACGAAGAGAGCATCAGTCTTCCTGAAAGCCGCAGTGACTACCAGGTAATACTTCAAACACCTGACCACGTCCAAGGAATGCAGAACCCTTTCCTTAGCGTTGCTAGGATTGGGACACAATAACGGAAGAACAATATCCTGATTCAAATGAAAAGCAGACACAACCTTAGGCAGAAAATCCGGCTTGAAGCGGAACACCACCTTGTCCTGGTGCCACCAGAAAGACAACCTTGAGAGTAAGAACAGCGAGAGCAGAATCATGAATAGGCTCAAAGGGAGGACCCTGCAAGGCAGATAAAACCAAATTTAAATCCTAAACAGGAACCATAGGTTTACGAGGGGGACGCACATGAGTGACCCCCTGAAAGAAGGTCTTAACCAAATGATGCTGAGCAAAGGACTTCTGAAAGAAGACGGACAGGGCAGAAACCTGACCCTTTAGAGTACTGAGTTTTAGACCTAACTCCAAACCATGCTGTAAGAACTCCAGAACCCTAGGGACTGAAAACTCCCTACAGGGAAGAGACCTAGACTCACACCAATCAATGTAGGTACGTCATACCCTATAATAGATGGCAGAAGAAGTTTTCTTCCTGGCTTGCACCATGGTACCTACCACCGAGGTAGACAAACCTTTCTCCATCAAGATGGAGGTTTCAGCAACCAGGCCGTCGAAGCCAGAGTTTGTAAATTGGGATGGCGTAAGGAGCCCTGAGTGAGCAGATCTGGTGCCCCTGGCAGGTCGTACTGGTCTACTGCCATTTGTACCACGTCTGCGAACCACACTCTTCTTGGCCACCTGGGGCCACCAGAATCGCGGGTACCCCTTCCAGAGCAACTGCGCAGAACCCTGCCCAGAAGGGGGAATGGTGGAAAGACATACAGGAGCCGAAACTCCTTCCATGACATGGACAGGGCATCCGTGGCCAGAGCCAGAGGATCCTGAGACAGGGATACAAAGCTCGGGGAGCTTGTGATTGTGACGGGATGCAAACAGGTCCACATCCGGTAGACCCCAACAGTGACACAGGGACTGGAATACCTTGTTGCAGAGGGACCACTCCCCCTGACGGGACGTCCCCCTACTCAGAGCGTCTGCTAGCAGATTCTCCGCCCCCAGAATGTACACAGCCAAAATGCATTGGACATTGGCCTCCGCCGATGTCAGAATCTGAGACACCTCTTGGAGAGCACCCTTGCTCCGGGTCCCTCCCTGATGGTTGATGTAGGCAACCGCCGTCCTGTTGTCTGAGCGCACCTGTACCGACAGACCCTTCAGGTGGTGGGTCAACTGCTCCAGAACCAACCTGACTGCCCGTAATTCCAGAATGTTGATGGGTAAATGGGCCTCCTGAGGGCCCCACCTCCCCTGGAAGCGCAGGGAATTCCAGAATCCCCCCCCCCCCAATCTGACAGACTGGCATCCGTTGTGACCGTCTCCCAAGAGGGGGCCAGAAAGGACCTGCCCCTTATCAAGTTCCTGTGGTCCAGCCACCACGCAAGGGACCGTCTAACTGAGGGGGGAAGCACACAGACCCCGTCCAAGGACGCTGGGTTCTTGTCCCATACTGACAGAAGGTGAAGCTGCAGAGGCCTCAAATGGAACTGAGCAAAGGGCACCGCCTCGAAGCTCGCCACCATCAGGCCCACCAACTGCATTCCCTGCCGGATGGAGAACTGCGGGCTCGAAAGCAGGAACCTCACCTGCGCCGTCAGAGCTTCCACCTTCTGTTGAGGAAGGAATATCCTTGACTGAACCGTATCCAGAATCATTCCCAGGAACAGAGGAGGGGGACAGAGAGGACTTGGGGTAATTAATCACCCAGCCGAAGGACTCCAGGGTGGACACTACCAACTGAGAGTCCAACTCTGCCTGCCGCAGAGACCGAGAGGTGATGAGTATATCGTCCAGGTAGGGCAGCACGCGTATGCCCCTTAGCAGGACATCACTCCTGCCAGCACCTTGGTGAACACCCTGGAAGCCGACTTGAGGCCGAACGGCAAGGCCACAAATTGGTAATGCTGATCTTTCAGTGCAAATCTGAGAAACCTTTGGTGTCCTGGAAACACAGGGACGTGAAGGTAAGCATCCTTGATGTCTACGGACGTCATAAAGTCCCCTGGGTGCAGAGAGCCGATGGCCGAGCGCAGAGTTTCCATGCGAAAGTGCCTGTTCTTGACAAACTTGTTGAGGATTTTTAAATCCAGAATGGGCCTGACTGACCCATCCTTCTTGGGTACTGTGAAAAGGTTGGAATAGAACCCCTTGCCCCTGTCTCTTAAGGGGACCTTGCAAATTACCCCTAGATCCAGGAGACCCTGCACGGCCAGCATCAAGACCTGAGCTGAAGCAGGGTCCTGTGGGATCCGGGACCCAATGAATCTGGTGGGGGGCCGTATAGCAAATTCTATCTTGTATCCGGAGGACACTACCTCCTGAATCCACCGGTCTGAGACGTGGCACCTCCAGACATGCTCGAAGTGCTGCAGACGTCCCCCCACCCTGACGGGCGAGGGCGCCCCATCATGCCTGAGGGGTCTTGGGAGGGGCTTTGGGCTTGGACCCCAGGAGGAACCAGGGCCGCGTCCTCTGTTCCTGTGCCAGGAATCTGCGCGGGACCCAGCGAAGGACGCCCCTTTTCCCTGTTTAGCCCCACGGTAGGGGATTGAAAGGGTGCCCTGGCCCCGAAAGGGCCGAGTCTGCCGCCTGCGCTGGGGTAACTTGCCTCCTTTGGCGAAGAGATCTAGCCGGTCCCCAAACAGGCGCAGCCCCTTAAATGGAAGCCCAGTAAGGGCTTTCTTAGCAGCATTGTCAGCAGCCCACTGGCGCAACCACACCGCGTGGCGTATAGCTACCGCCAGAGCAGAAGATCTGACACACATCCTAATAGCATCATCCGATGCAGACAGGATAAAGTTCACAAACACATTACAGTTAGACAGTGCATTGATAGTATCAGGTGGCAACTCATCCGGACCATCGAGTGCATTCCTGACCATGGCCCTGGGCGCCACAGAGGCACAAACCAGGCGCAGAGCCGCCCCCCCAAATGCAAAGGCATGGCATGCCAATTGGCCAATACGCCGGTCCTCAGAATCCCGCAGCGTAGTAGTGTCAGGGGAGTGCATAATAGAGGTGTTGGACAACCCTAGAATAGGAGCATCGACCTCGGGGGGCGATGACCAGGATACTTCCTGTCCAAACTCTTAGGGATCCCGGGAAGTCTACTGGGATGTTCCCATTCTTTAAGCACGAGGTTATTGAAATGGGTTTGCTCGGGAAATTACAATCGAGCCTTAGCAGTATGAAAGAGCTCACCCCTTTGCCTGGGAGCCGCAACAGGGGGAGAAATGGACAAAACCTCAAAAATCTGAACCAGCAGCCTGTCAGTATCATCCGGGGTCCAGTGCTCGGAACCAGACTCGTCATGACCCCTTGACTTCTCGTCGGATGACCCTGAGTCAGAGAACAGCTCCCCTTCGTCCGAGGGGGTATGGCCATATGGGAGCAAAAGCTCATCAGATTCCGTAGGAAAAAGAGCAGAGTCAGGGGTTAAATGCCGCTTCTTTGCGGTGGCCTTGCGCGCTAATGAGCTAGCGAGCAATCTTTCAACACTGGCCAGTCTAGTAACCATATCAGGATGAGAAACCCCACTGGTATTGGGGGTTAGACTCAGGCTTGGGGGGGGGGGGGTAGGTGAAGTGAGGCGAGGCGCAGGCCCAGCCACAGAAAAGGCGGGAAGCACCGATAGTGCCTGCTCAAGGAACACAGACCCGTGCATTGTCACCGCTGCTAGGTAAGACCCCACAAGCTACACACAGCCGGGCTTGTCCCGAAGGAACCCCGTTCACATTATCCTGGGATGCCTCCATATGGTGATTGTATCGGCACAATAGGCCAGTAGGGATTGACGCTGTAAGCTACCCTGGATGCCACAATAACCCGCGGGGAAGTGGGAGTAATTTTAATAGGCCCAACCGGGAGCTACACCGGGCCGGGAGAAGCCACCGGATACCACGGTCTGAAAGACATAAAGGGAACAAGGATGTCAGAGCCATGCGCAAGAAAAAGAAATCATGAAAATCGCCCGCGAGGGCGCTTCCAGACCGAGGGGGGAGGATGGTCTTCACTATGCGCGCGCGACTAGCAGTAAAATGGCGCCAAGTGAACCTGAAAGGGCGGGCCAGAGCTGGCCGTGATGCGGAGCGCGCCAAGCCAGGACCCCGCCCCCCCGTTGAGCGCGAAGCTCCAAACCCATAGTCAGTAAAGACAGCAGGGGAATGACACTTGAAAGGAATTGATCGAGTGGATTACTTCAGAAGAGCCACTACGACACTAAAAAAGAGACGCCGCAGCGTCTGCAGCGCCGCCAACGCCCGTGAAGTTACTTCCAGATGACAGCCAATACAGGAAAGGCGCGGCGGCGACCGATACAAAATAAAAGGGCAAACAGCGCGGCTCTGACACCCATTCCCAGTCAAGGGCAATACTAAGGCGATAAGCGTGTAATAGGGTACACTGAGGCCGCCATACGCACACCCCCCCCCCCCTTTCTTTCCCCCCGGGCTAAGGGGGGAACGAGGGAGGATGGCGACCCTTTGGACAGGGCCCACCGCTACACGGGGCAATAATGCGGGAGGAGCATCCCCTAAAGGCTCACCATCAGCCTAAACCGCCTACCCTTTGGTGGGGGACTGCGGTGGAGCAGCGCTCCATAAGCACACGTGGTGCTGCCTACCTTCACCCGACCAGCACAGCCCAGGCTGGGAGGCACATCACAGGGAGGACGGGTGGGAATAGTCCCACAGGGCCGCAGGCTGTAATAGCGCCGCTCACCTGCGAGAGCGTGATACTTCATGTCTTCGCAGTCAGCACTGCAGAGAAATCTGGGGATTTGTGGAAGGTCCCCGGGTGTTTGAGGGGCCGGGAGGAGCCTGTTTTACATGTCTCTGCAGTGCACAGCGCCATCTGGCGGAGGATAACCCAAGTGTAAGTAATCTATCTGGAGCAGGACGTACTGTATACTTAGAATATAGGTTGGAGAGCCTCCGAGATACCTTGTACAGCACTACAGAAGGGGGTGGCGCTATATACATCAACAACGATAATAGCCCCTTCCTCCAGCCTCTATGGCCTCCCCACCAGCAGCCCCTTCCTCCAGCCTCTATGGCCTCCCCACCAGCAGCCCCTTCCTCCAGCCTCTATGGCCTCCTCACCAGCAGCCCCTTCCTCCAGCCTCTATGGCCTCCCCACCAGCAGCCCCTTCCTCCAGCCTCTATGGCCTCCCCACCAGCAGCCCCTTCCTCCAGCCTCTATTACCTCCCCATCGGCAGCCGCTTCCTCCAGCCTCTATGGCCTCCCCATCGGCAGCCCCTTCCTCCAGCCTCTATTACCTCCCCACCAGCAGCCCCTTCCTTTAGCTTCTATGGCCTCCCCATCGGCAGCCCCTTCCTCCAGCCTCTATTACCTCCCCACCAGCAGCCCCTTCCTCCAGCCTCTATGGCCTCCCCACCAGCAGCCCCTTCCTCCAGCCTCTATGACCTCCCCACCAGCAGCCCCTTCCTCCGGCCTCTATTACCTCCCCACCACCAGCCCCTCCCTTCAGCTTCTATGGCCTCCCCACCGGCAGCCCCTTCCTCCAGCCTCTATGGCCTCCCCACCAGCAGCCCCTTCCTCCAGCCTCTATGGCCTCCCCACCAGCAGCCCCTTCCTCCAGCCTCTATGGCCTCCCCACCAGCAGCCCCTTCCTCCAGCCTCTATGGCCTCCCCACCAGCAGCCCCTTCCTCCAGCCTCTATTACCTCCCCATCGGCAGCCCCTTCCTCCAGCCTCTATTACCTCCTCATCAGCAGCCGCTTCCTCCAGCCTCTATTACCTCCCCACCAGCAGCCCCTTCCTTTAGCTTCTATGGCCTCCCCATCAGCAGCCCCTTCCTCCAGCCTCTATGGCCTCCCCATCAGCAGCCCCTTCCTCCAGCCTCTATGGCCTCCCCACCAGCATCCGCTTCCTCCAGCCTCTATTACCTCCCCACCAGCAGCCCCTTCCTCCAGCCTCTATGGCCTCCCCACCAGCAGCCCCTTCCTCCAGCCTCTATGGCCTCCCAACCAGCAGCGTCTTCCTCCAGCCTCTATGACCTCCCCACCAGCAGCCCCTTCCTCCGGCCTCTATTACCTCCCCACCGCCAGCCCCTTCCTCCAGCCTCTATGGCCTCCCCACCAGCAGCCCCTTCCACCAGCCTCTATTACCTCCCCACCAGCAGCCCCTTCCTCCAGCCTTTATGGCCTCCTCACCAGCAGCCCCTTCCTCCAGCCTCTATGGCCTCCTCACCAGCAGCCCCTTCCTCCAGCCTCTATGGCCTCCCCACCAGCAGCCCCTTCCTTCAGCTTCTATTACCTCCCCACCAGCAGCCCCTTCCTTCAGCTTCTATGGCCTCCCCACCGGCAGCCCCTTCCTTCAGCTTCTATGGCCTCCCCACCGGCAGCCCCTTCCTTCAGCTTCTATGGCCTCCCCACCGGCAGCCCCTTCCTCCAGCATCTATGGCCTCCCCACCGGCAGCCCCTTCCTTCAGCTTCTATGGCCTCCCCACCACCAGCCCCTTCCTTCAGCTTCTATGGCCTCCCCACCGGCAGCCCCTTCCTCCAGCCTCTATGGCCTCCCCACCAGCAGCCCCTTCCTCCAGCCTCTATGGCCTCCTCACCAGCGGCCCCTTCCTCCAGCCTCTATGGCCTCCCCACCAGCAGCCTCTTCCTCCAGCCTCTAAAGCCTCCCCACCAGCAGCCCCTTCCTCCAGCCTCTATGGCCTCCCCACCAGCAGCCCCTTCCTCCAGCCTCTATGGCCTCCCCACCAGCAGCCCCTTCCTCCAGCCTCTATGGCCTCCCCACCAGCAGCCCCTTCCTCCAGCCTCTATTACCTCCCCATCGGCAGCCGCTTCCTCCAGCCTCTATGGCCTCCCCACCAGCAGCCCCTTCCTTTAGCTTCTATGGCCTCCCCATCGGCAGCCCCTTCCTCCAGCCTCTATGGCCTCCCCATCGGCAGCCCCTTCCTCCAGCCTCTATTACCTCCCCACCAGCAGCCCCTTCCTCCAGCCTCTATTACCTCCCCACCAGCAGCCCCTTCCTCCAGCCTCTATGGCCTCCCAACCAGCAGCGTCTTCCTCCAGCCTCTATGACCTCCCCACCAGCAGCCCCTTCCTCCGGCCTCTATTACCTCCCCACCAGCAGCCCCTTCCTCCAGCCTCTATGGCCTCCCCACCAGCAGCCTCTTCCTCCAGCCTCTAAAGCCTCCCCACCAGCAGCCCCTTCCTCCAGCCTCTATGGCCTCCCCACCAGCAGCCCCTTCCTCCAGCCTCTATGGCCTCCCCACCAGCAGCCTCTTCCTCCAGCCTCTAAAGCCTCCCCACCAGCAGCCCCTTCCTCCAGCCTCTATGGCCTCCCCACCAGCAGCCCCTTCCTCCAGCCTCTATGGCCTCCTCACCAGCAGCCCCTTCCTCCAGCCTCTATGGCCTCCCCACCAGCAGCCCCTTCCTCCAGCCTCTATGGCCTCCCCACCAGCAGCCCCTTCCTCCAGCCTCTATTACCTCCCCATCGGCAGCCGCTTCCTCCAGCCTCTATGGCCTCCCCACCAGCAGCCCCTTCCTTTAGCTTCTATGGCCTCCCCATCGGCAGCCCCTTCCTCCAGCCTCTATGGCCTCCCCATCGGCAGCCCCTTCCTCCAGCCTCTATTACCTCCCCACCAGCAGCCCCTTCCTCCAGCCTCTATTACCTCCCCACCAGCAGCCCCTTCCTCCAGCCTCTATGGCCTCCCAACCAGCAGCGTCTTCCTCCAGCCTCTATGACCTCCCCACCAGCAGCCCCTTCCTCCGGCCTCTATTACCTCCCCACCGGCAGCCCCTTCTTCCAGCTTCTATGGCCTCCCCACCAGCAGCCCCTTCCTTCAGCTTCTATGGCCTCCCCACCAGCAGCCCCTTCCTTCAGCTTTTATGGCCTCCCCACCAGCAGCCCCTTCCTCCAGCCTCTATGGCCTCCTCACCAGCAGCCCCTTCCTTCAGCTTCTATGGCCTCCCCACCGGCAGCCCCTTCCTCCAGCCTCTATGGCCTCCCCACCGGCAGCCCCTTCCTCCAGCCTCTATGGCCTCCCCACCAGCAGCCCCTTCCTCCAGCCTCTATGGCCTCCCCACCAGCAGCCCCTTCCTCCAGCCTCTATGGCCTCCTCACCAGCAGCCCCTTCCTCCGGCCTCTATTACCTCCCCACCACCAGCCCCTTCCTTCAGCTTCTATGGCCTCCCCACCAGCAGCCCCTTCCTTCAGCTTCTATGGCCTCCCCACCACCAGCCCCTTCCTTCAGCTTCTATGGCCTCCCCACCGGCAGCCCCTTCCTTCAGCTTCTATGGCCTCCCCACCGGCAGCCCCTTCCTTCAGCTTCTATAGTCTCCCCACCAGCAGCCCCTTCCTCCAGCCTCTATGGCCTCCCCACCAGCAGCCCCTTCCTCCAGCCTCTATGGCCTCCCCACCAGCAGCCCCTTCCTCCAGCTTCTAGGGCCTCCCCACCAGCAGCCCCTTCTTCCAGCCTCTATTGTCTCCCCACCAGCAGCCCCTTCCTCCAGCCTCTATGGCCTCCCCACTTGCAGCCCCTTCCTCCGGCCTCTATGGCCTCCCCAGCAGCCTCTATGGCCTCCCCATCATCTCACCTCAATACACAGACAGGTGGGGTCGCCTTTCTCGGTCACAGCGCACTCTCGGCCGGCACCGCAGAAGACATTAGCGCACACCTTGGACTTGCTCTTTGGTTCCTCCTGGTGGTGAAGAGAAGAATAGACACGGTGAGACATTTATACCAATAGGAAGGTGTCAATTTACATACAGTCCCGCCCCCAAATGCTGCTGAATTGCTCTTATTCTGTCCAATGTCCATGTGTTTCCTAGTTTGGCCACTAGAGGGATAATTTTATATATATATATATATATATATATATATATATATATATATATATGATGGATGGATATATGTGGGATGGATGGATGGATAGATATGGGATGGATGGATAGATATGGGATGGATGGATGGATAGATATGGGATGGATGGATGGATAGATATGGGATGGATGGATAGATGGATGGATGGATATGGGATGGATGGATAGATGGATGGATATGGGATGGATGGATAGATGGATGGATGGATATGGGATGGATGGATGGATGGATATGGGATGGATGGATAGATGGATATGGGATGGATGGATATGGGATGGATATGGGATGGATAGATGTATATGGGATGGATGGATAGATGGACATGGAATGGATATGGGATAGATGGATGGATGGATATGGGATGGACAGATAGATGGATGGATGGATATTGGATGGACGGATGGATATGGGATGGATGGATAGATAGATAGATAGATAGATAGATATGGGATAGATAGATAGATAGATAGATATGGGATGTGGGATGGATGGATAGATAGATAGATAGATAGATAGATAGATAGATAGATATGGGATAGATAGATAGATGTATAGATAGATATGAGATAGATAGATAGAAAGATAGATAGATAGATATGGGATAGATAGATAGATATGGGATGGATGGATAGATAGATAGATAGATAGATAGATAGATAGATAGATAGATAGATATGGGATAGATAGATAGATGTATAGATAGATATGAGATAGATATGGGATAGATAGATAGATATGGGATGGATGGATAGATAGATATGGGATGGATA
Source organism: Gastrophryne carolinensis (assembly GCA_027917425.1). NCBI lineage: Eukaryota > Metazoa > Chordata > Amphibia > Anura > Microhylidae > Gastrophryne > Gastrophryne carolinensis. The sequence goes on along the minus strand of CM051236.1, from coordinate 517,766,987 downwards.
GATAGATAGATAGATAGATAGATAGATAGATAGATATGGGATAGATAGATAGATATATAGATAGATAGATAGATAGATAGATGGATAGATATGTGATAGATAGATAGATAGATAGATAGATAGATAGATATGGGATAGATAGATAGATAGATAGATAGATAGATAGATAGAAAGATAGATATGAGATAGATAGATAGATAGATAGATAGATAGATAGATAGATAGATATGGGATAGATAGATAGATATGGGATGGATGGATAGATAGATATGGGATGGATAGATAGAAAGATAGATAGATATGGGATGGATGGATAGATAGATATGGGATGGATAGATAGATAGATAGATAGATAGATAGATAGATAGATAGATAGATATGGGATAGATAGATAGATATGGGATAGATAGATAGATAGATATGGGATAGATAGATAGATAGATAGATAGATAGATAGATAGATAGATAGATATGGGATAGATAGATAGATAGATAGATAGATAGATAGATAGATAGATAGAGTTCCATAACTTACATCCAAACAATAAACTTTAATGATAATGATGTTGGTGCTATAATGATCGTCAGCAGCAAATCTGGAATGCAATACCAAAAATGGCCAGCACGGGGCAGTATGGAGCTGAGAGAAATCTTTATTTATCCATTATTCCTACACGCAGGCAACGGACCTAAGACCCAACTACTACTGACTATCCCGTTTTTTGTTCCTAGCCCCAGGGGCATTTGGAGTTTGGGGGCCCACCCTGTAAGAAACCCCCCAGATCGCCCAAAAAACTCACCTTTCCCTGCCCTGCAGCACATGTGCGGGTTTTTTTCAGAGCTGTTTGCCATTCATATTAATGTTCGGCAATCGGGAGCGAGAGTGGCTGCAGTCCCCAGATGCAGGCACACTCTTTTAGATTCCAGGGCCGGCCAGGTTAGGCTTTGTTCCTCTTTAAAGTGGACCAGGTAAGAATTTTGGCACCCTGGGGGTTTTCACACAGAGGGGCATCCCAGTTCAGGCTGCCCTGGGGGGGTGGGAGCAAGTATGCCTGCCCTGGAGTCTCAGACTCCAGGGTGGGTTTTTGTTCCACTTTAACGTGTATTGCATTGTGTTTAGAATCCCCAATCCAACCACATCTGATCATATGCTAAAATGATCATCACAGATTGTTATAGCGCTATTATATATATATATATATATATATATATATATATAGGAAAATCGGTGGATTCTTCATCCTTCTTGTGATGATCAGCAAGCGAACGATCCAGTCTTCTCCTGGATCAAAGTTATAAGAAATAATAATGGTGGCGGAGTGTTTAGTCTGCGCAGTGGCGGCGGCGCCATGTAGGGGAGCGCCGGCCTATACCAGGAATGTATGAAAGTGAGAGAATTGGAAGCCGGCTCTGGGCCTCTAATGACTTCCAGATGCATGTTCACCTCTGGAGCGGAGACGTGTGGACCAATCAGAGAGCTCCATCTCACCCCAGGCTGACCAATCACAGGCTGCCAGGTTGAACAGCTGCACAAGAAGGATGGGGTGGGGGGTTTAACCCTCTCCATGCCGGTGCTGAGATTCATCTAGGGGGCCATACTGGTAAAATGGTCAGGATGGGCGAAATAACATCTGTGGTCGAAACGAAAAAATGTGACAACGCCCCCGACTATGAACATCTCTGAATTCACGCCCTCAAAATTCAGCCATCGCGATTCTAAATGAATCCAACATGGCCTCCTGATAACCGAATGCAATGGAGAACAAATATAGGGGCTACAGCCCCATAGCAGGGGCTTGTTGCTAAGCAACTTAAAGTGGACCAAAACCCAGGACTATCCTGGGTTTTGGTCTACTTCCCCGGGGCACCCTGATCGGGGGCACCCCGCTGTGTGAAAACCCCAGATCGCCCAGATCAACTCACCTCACCCCGTTACTACGGCGCATGATGCGCAGCCGCTCAACCAATCAGCGCGCTCGGAGCTGCTGAGCTATGCACGTCTAAGCGACGTCTTAGCTCAGCGGCTCCGAGCGCGCTGGCGGACGCATCTCGTGCTTCTCTCTAACAGGGAGTGAGTCCGCGCTGGCCATTCACAAATGGCGCGCCCTGCTAGAGAAAAGCGCGAGATGCGGCCGCGGCCCGCGCATGCGCCATTGGACCGGGATTCAGGTAAGGTTTGTGGGCGTCCTGGGGAGTTTCACACAGCGGGGCATCCCGATTTTGGAATCCCCGCGGGGAGGGATTGGATCCCCGGGCCGATCCAGCTTTAATAGAAATGTCGATCAAATATGGTGCTGTTGCCCATAGCAACCAATCTCAGAGACGCCAACCTGACCCATTCCTACAGGGAGATCTTTCTACTGTCCTGCACTTGGCACCGACCATGTTCCTGAAGACATCTGGGCTCGGCCAATTACCTGGGTTGAAAAAGGGGTTCGAATCATACAGGTGAGTTGATGTCAACGGCCATTGTGAAGAAAAATCACCCGGCAGGAATGGGTCAGGTTGATATCCCTGAAATCCATTGCCTCTTCTTGCCTAGTGAAGAGAAACGTTTTTACACCCCGACAGGCGACACTGTTTGGGGCCTATTTCTAAGCAAGTTAATAGAAATTTCGATCAAATATGGAGCGGTTGCCTATAGCAACCAAACTATTGCCTCTCTATTTCTTTATGGGGGTGAAGGATTTGGGGTGTATCTGTAAACAAGTGAAGAGAAGCTTTTTTACACCCTGACAGGCGACAGCGTTTGAGGCCTATTTCTAAGCCAGTTAATAGAAATGTCGATCAAACATGGCGGCTGTTGCCCATAGCAACCAATCCCAGAGGCACCAACCTGACCCATTCCTGCAGGCTGAGATGCGTTCTCCCCCCCCGACATGTGACAGTGTTTAGGGCCTATTTTCTAAGCAAGTAATAGAAATGTCAATCAAATACTGAGCGGTTGCCCATAGCAACCAATTAATTTCCTCTCTGTGACTTAATGTGGGTGAAGGATTTGGGGTCTATCTGTAAGCAAGTGAAGAAAAGCTTTTTTGCATCCCGACAGGCGACACTGTTTGAGGCCTGTTTATTAGCAAGTTAATAGAAATGTCAATCAAATATGGAGCAGTTGCCCATAGCAACCAATCCATTTCCTCTTTGTGTCTTTATGAGGGGAAGAATTTGGGGTGTAGCTGTAAGCAAGTGAAGAGAAACTAAGCACCCTAATGGGGGCAGGCATTGGGGCCTATTTCTAAGCACCCTAATGGGGACAGGCATCGGGGACTATTTCTAAGCACCCTAATGGGGACAGGCATCTGGGCCTATTTCTAAGCACCCTAATGGGGACAGGCATCGGGGCTATTTCTAAACACCCTAATGGGGACAGGCATCGGGGCCTATGTCTAAGCACCCTAATGGGGACAGGCATCGGGGCCTATGTCTAAGCACCCTAATGGGGACAGGCATCAGGGCCTATTTCTAAGCACCCTAATGGAGACATGCATTGGGGCCTATTTCTAAGCACCCTAATGGGGGCAGGCATTGGGGCCTATTTCTAAGCACCCTAATGGGGACAGGTATTGGGACCTATTTCTAAGCACCCTAATGGGGACAGGCATTGGGACCTATTTCTAAGCACCCTAATGCGGACAGGCATTGGGACCTATTTCTAAACACCCTAATGGGGACAGGCATTGGGGCCTATTTCTAAGCACCCTAATGGGGGCAGGCATTGGGGCCTATTTCTAAGCACCCTAATGGGGACAGGCATCGGGGCCTATTTCTAAGCACCCTAATGGGGACAGGCATCGGGGCCTATTTCTAAGCACCCTAATGGGGGCAGGCATTGGGGTCTATTTCTAAACACCCTAATGGGGACAGGCATCAGGGCCTATTTCTAAGCCCCCTAATGGGGACAGGCACTGGGGCCTATTTCTAAGCACCCTAATGGGGGCAGGCATTGGGATCTATTTCTAAACACCCTAATGGGGACAGGCATCAGGGCCTATTTCTAAGCACCCTAATGGGGACAGACAGTCAAAATCCTGGGTTTTGGTCCACTCTTAAGAATGTGAAGAGAAAATATGGAGTTGTTGCCCATAGCAACCCATCCATTTCCTGTTCTCTTACCCTGGTGGGGAGACAGGCTTTGGGCCTAAGGGAGGTGCAAGAGGCAAATAAGGAACATAAATATGGTTGCCCATATTCTCTATAAGAAGGAAATAAGCAACTCTATTGGTTTCCATTGGCGTCACCTCATATTTGTCCACCATTTTCCTCTCTGTATACACCATGTTTACCTCATAGTTTGTGAGGAGAAATCTCCTCAGCATATGAATGTAACCTCCCCCCACTTTATTTATTCTCATACTTATTTATTACATATGTTGGGCTGTTGCTGGTGGAACATGTCTCCAGACCTGTCTGTTTAGTTTTATGTTTATGTTTTATGTTTAGTTTTATGTTTTCCAGCGACATTTCCCAGAGGCCGGACACAGGCCTCAGCTCTGAGAAGACAATGGGGCTCAGTAATCTACAGCAACGCACAGGTCCCAGGCCAGCCCCTGCCAGACATGAGCTCACCGACAGCTACAGGACATAATGTCGCCAGGACTACGGAGGCAGACGTGGGGTTAACTGCTTCCTGAGTGACTAGAACTGACTCCAGTTATATGTGGCCTAAAGGAAGTGCGGATATAGGAGGAGAAGAGCTTACACTCTATTAGGGTATAAGGGAGGATACAGAAGGAGAAGAGCTTACACTCTATTAGGGTATAAGGGAAGATACAGGAGGAGAAGAGCTTACACTCTATTAGGGTATAAGGGAGGATACAGGAGGAGAAGAGCTTACACTCTATTAGGGTATAAGGGAGGATACAGGAGGAGAAGAGCTTACAATCTATTAGGGTAAAATGGAGGATACAGAAGGAGAAGAGCTTACACTCTATTAGGGTATAAGGGAGGATACAGAAGGAGAAGAGCTTACAATCTATTAGGGTATAAGGGAGGATATAGAAGGAGAAGAGCTTACAATCTATTAGGGTATAAGGGAGGATACAGGAGGAGAAGAGCTTACAATCTATTAGGGTATAAGGGAGGATACAGGAGGAGAAGAGCTTACACTCTATTAGGGTATAAGGGAGGATACAGGAAGAGAAGAGCTTACACTCTATTAGGGTATAAGGGAGGATACAGGAGTAGAAGAGCTTACACTCTATTAGGGTATAAGGGAGGATACAGGAGGAGAAGAGCTTACACTCTATTAGGGTATAAGGGAGGATACAGGAGGAGAAGAGCTTACACTCTATTAGGGTATAAGGGAGGATACAGGAGGAGAAGAGCTTACACTCTATTACACTCTGTCCCCATATCAGCAGCATTGTATTTAGTCCCCCCTCTGTCTGTTGGCCAGATATCAGGAGAGACCCTCAGCCATGATGGGATGATAGCGCCATATAAGTGCCCCATTAGTGAGTTGGCATTCTCGGCACCATTAGCCTAAGTGGTCCTTCAGAGCGTCGTTATCAATGAAAGCGCCATTATCGGCTGAGTGCATTCCATGCAGGGCCGCGCCCCTCCTGGTTGCCAGAATCATTAGCGCGCTCCTATACATGGCATCCGTTATCACACCTTAAAAATTAAACTGCACAACCAGTCCCCCCCCCCCCCCCCCCCCGTCAGTCGCGGGGCACTACTAGGAAAAGGTGAGTATCTCTCTAACGCAGGGTAACTGATGATGTGAGGGGGAGGTGCAGTAGTTTCCTGTCCCCCATCAGATGGAGCTCTGCTAGGAAGAAGTGAGTATATCTCTAATGCAGGGTCACTGATGGTGTGAGGGGGGAGGTGCAGTAGTTTCCTGTGCCCCATCAGATGGAGCTCTGCTAGGAAGAGGTGAGTATCTCTCTAATGCAGGGCTCACTGATAGTGGGAGGGGGAGGTGAGCTTTCTCCTTTTATTTTTGACTATCCTGTGTTTTGGTCCTTGTCCCCCCCGATGCTGCCGCTGTGTAAACCCCAAGGTCACCAAACCTAGCTCACCATTCCCTGGTCATGCGGTGCATGCATGGCCTCTCGTCCAATCAGCGCACTCGCCCCTTCATCTAAGGAATCGTCCAAGCAAGCGGACCCAAAGCAGACCCGGTGGCTGCACCCCCGCTACGAGGGAGCATGCCCGCAATTTACAAATGCCTGGCGCAGGTGCGCGCCCAGCTAAAGGGTTAACGGGGAGCGGCCGTTGCTCGCGCATGTGCTGTTGGAGAGGGGGGAGAAGGTGAGTTTACCTGGGGGGTTTCACACAGCGGAGCATCCCCAATCTGCACGTCCCAGGGGGATGGGAATCAAGCAGCCCTGGAATCTTATAGATTTCAGGGCCGTCGAGCTGTGGGTTTTGGTCCACTTTAACGTTGTTGTTTTTTGTTTTAAACAGCTTTCTGATTTTAAAGCGGCCCTTCACCCTGAATTAGAGCCTATCTTATATGTCCCCCCCCCGTACATATAGATTGCAGACATTAATCCGGACCCTCACCCTGAATTAGAGCCTATCTTATATGTTTCCCACCCTGTACATACAGATTGCCCACATAAATCTGGACCCTCACCCTGAATAAGAGCCTGTCTTATATGTATCCCCCAACCTGTATATACAGATTGCCCACATTAATCTGGACCTTCACCCTGAATAAGAGTCTATCTTATATGTTTCCCACACCCTGTACATACAGATTGCCCACATTAATCCGGACCTTCACCCTGAATAAGAGCCTATCTTGTATATTCCCCCCCCCCCCCCCCCGTACATACAGATTGCTCACATTAATCCGGACCTTCACCCTGAATAAGAGCCTATCTTGTATATTTCCCCCCCTGTACATACAGATTGCTCACATTAATCTGGACCCTCACCCTGAATAAGAGCCTATCTTATATGTTTCCTACACCCTGTACATACACATTGCTCACATTAATCCGGACCCTCACCCTGAATAAGAGCTTATCTTATATGTTTCCCACACCCTGTACATACAGATTGCTCACATTAATCCGGACCTTCACCCTGAATAAGAGCCTATCTTATATGTTTCCCCCCTGTACATACAGATTGCTCACATTAATCTGGACCCTCACCCTGAATAAGAGCCTATCTTATATGTTTCCTACACCCTGTACATACACATTGCTCACATTAATCCGGACCCTCACCCTGAATAAGAGCTTATCTTATATGTTTCCCACACCCTGTACATACAGATTGCTCACATTAATCCGGACCTTCACCCTGAATAAGAGCCTATCTTATATGTTTCCCACACCCTGTACATACAGATTGCTCACATTAATCCGGACCCTCACCCTGAATAAGAGCCTATCTTATATGTTTCCCACACCCTGTACATACAGATTGCTCACATTAAAAATCATCCTCCCTGCATCTACTGCATGTTATGAGCTCATGGAGCTTCAGGCAGCCTGCAAACAGGAAGTGTCTTCTGACTCTGCATTCTGGGATTGCTGTCCTTTTCCTGACCAGAGCTCTGCTCTGTCTGTGCAATGCACAGCTATAACTCCACCACCTGTACTTTACCCCGATCTCCTCTCCTCAGTACGTTTGATGCTTCTGAGGCAAGATGGCGGCGCCCGTATCCTAAAGTCCTGAACAGAGTTGCTGCCCAGTGGGGGAAAGAATAATAAGTAAGTGACCTAAAAACGTAAAATATATTCATTTTAGATGCTGGAGAATCGTTTTTTAAGGGTTTGGGCTTTTCATAAAGTCACGGTGAAGGTCCGGTTTAAATGTGTTAATTGCCTAGAAACTATTTCGTTTTACGCTAAAGCTTCTGGTTCCTGTCACAGAGCCCAGGTGAGGCCCTGCTATGTCCTGAACAATGGCCGCTGTGTATGGAAAGATGGGGAGGGGTCTACTGATGTCATCATACCTGTAATAATAAAGCTGGGCCTACAGTGTCTGTTAGCTCTATTAAAGTGGACCAACACCCACTGCTGATCGGCCCGGGAATCTGTAAGATCCTCCCTGCGATCGGGGATGCCCCGCTGTGTGAAACCCCGCAGGACGCCCACAAACCTTACCTTCTCCCCGTTCCAACGGCGCATTGCGCGAGCCGCCTCTCGCGCTTCTCTCTAGCAGGGCGCGTACCTGCGCCGGCCGTTTGTGAATGTTAGAGGGAAGCGCGAGAGGCGGCGGCAGGCGCGCTCAGCTTGTCCGTCCTATATTCAAGTTTGTCCGTCCGCGCTGATTGGAGGAGCGCTCGCGCATGTGCTGGTTGAACATTCAGATCACTAGCGTCAGAATGCAATGCCTGGGGCCCACCAGTAGAACCGACTCTGGGGGCCCACCCCACACTGTGGGCTTTACTCATCAAGGGATAGTGACAGGTAGTGCCTTGTCAGCGACAGGTAGCGGCAGATGAATGCCGGGCGCTGTACGCAATACCACATTTATGAAGGCGATTCTGGTGAGCGCCTCTTACAGACAACTCAGCGGATCCCAGCGGTGCTCTGGCTTCCAGAGCCTGGTATTACCTGTCACTACCTGTCGCTCTCCCATACATTTCAATGGACATTTATTTTCTTATGTTTAAAAAGGGTTTTCTTTTAATAATTTTTTTTTGTTTTGTATCAAAGCATTGTGTGACGTCTCCTGGCCAATTTAAATACATTTTTGAAAACTTTTTTTATTTTTTATTATGCAGAATTGTCATTACAGGTCTGGTATTAAAGTGTTAATGTCACAGTGTTATAACGATGTCATTCTATGTGTTTTTGCTTTGTTACTGGTGGATATGTGTTCAAAAACGGACTTTAAAGTGGACCAACACCCAAGATTTTGACTATCCTGGGTATTGGTCCACTTCCGCGGGGCACCCCGATCGGGGTGCCCCGCTGTGTGAAACCCCCCAGAAAACCCCCAAAACTCACCTGACCCCGCTCCCATGTGACTCGCTCGTCCAATCGCCGCCGACAGACAAGGAGAGGCAGCGACGGCGCGCTCCCTGTAAGAGGGACGCGTGGGAGGCGGCGGCGGCCAGCGCCAGCCATTCACAAACGGCCGGCGCGGGTACGCGCCCTGCTAGAGGGACGCGTGGGAGGTGGCGGCCCGCGCATGCGCCACTGGAACGAAGATCAGGGTGCCCCGCAGTCAGGGAGCTGATTGATTCGGGAATCTTATAGATTCCCGGGCCAATCAGGGGAGGGTGTTGGTCCACTTTAATCATGCAGCGCCTGGCGCTCTGGGCTACAGCGACACAATTTTGAGTGCTGGCGCTGTGTGAGGCTGTTTTTTTGATGTATATGGTTTGAGTCGCTCACACTGACCAGTTGCTACTGTTCGCTCCCATATAGCGCTGTACTGGTGTTATAGCGGCTCACACATCAAATTAATCAATGCCGGCCATGTTACTACAGCGACTCAGGCGCTCTGTAATAGCGACTCATGGCCGATCAGAGCGACCACTAGCGGTCGCTCTTAGCGCCGCTGTACAGACGCTCATCTGCTGTTACCTGGCGCTAGTAATGAATCAGCCTGTTAGATGCAAGTATCCCCGCATATATTTAGGGGTCTATACACAGAAACCTTATGCAGAACTGTATTCTCTCTGTCTGTGCACTTGGGATGCCGCCAATAAGCTCTACATGGTTCAGGTCCATGGTTCAAGATAAGGGACCTAAAATGGGCCCACCGGGGGATTCCCTGGTAACCCGTGGGCCAGTCTGACCCATCGCACAATTGCATAATAGAAGTAGCCGCTAACACAGTTTAGTCATAGGGAGATCCCTACAATCAGATTGTAAGGTGTGTGGCCATCTATACACTACATAGGCTGCGGCTCCTGAGCACTACAGACATTTTGGTTGCGGTTAAAAAACTAAAGATTAACCCCATCCCTCCTGAAACAATGTACATTATACCATTCATCAAGAGAGGCCAATGGTGTGTCGCTAGGTCTCTATTAGGGTATAAGGGAGGATACAGAAGGAGAAGAGCTTACACTCTATTAGGGTATAAGGGAGGATACAGGAGGAGAAGAGCTTACACTCTATTAGGGTATAAGGGAGGATACAGAAGGAGAAGAGCGTACACTCTATTAGGGTATAAGGGAGGATACAGAAGGAGAAGAGCTTACACTCTATTAGGGTATAAGGGAGGATACAGGAGGAGAAGAGCTTACACTCTATTAGGGTATAAGGGATGATACAGAAGGAGAAGAGCTTACACTCTATTAGGGTATAAGGGAGGATACAGAAGGAGAAGAGCTTACACTCTATTAGGGTATAAGGGAGGATACAGGAGGAGAAGAGCTTACACTCTATTAGGGTATAAGGGAGGATACAGAAGGAGAAGAGCGTACACTCTATTAGGGTATAAGGGAGGATACAGAAGGAGAAGAGCTTACACTCTATTAGGGTATAAGGGAGGATACAGGAGGAGAAGAGCTTACACTCTATTAGGGTATAAGGGAGGATACAGAAGGGGAAGAGCTTACACTCTATTAGGGTATAAGGGAGGATACAGGAGGAGAAGAGCTTACGCTCTATTAGGGTATAAGGGAGGATACAGGAGGAGAAGAGCTTACACTCTATTAGGGTATAAGGGAGGATACAGGAGGAGAAGAGCTTACACTCTATTAGGGTATAAGGGAGGATACAGGAGGAGAAGAGCTTACACTCTATTAGGGTATAAGGGAGGATACAGGAGGAGAAGAGCTTACACTCTATTAGGGAATAAGGGAGGATACAGGGGGAGAAGAGCTTACACTCTATTAGGGTATAAGGGAGGATACAGAAGAAGAAGAGCTTACACTCTATTAGGGTATAAGGGAGGATACAGGAGGAGAAGAGCTTACACTCTATTAGGGTATAAGGGAGGATACAGGAGGAGAAGAGCTTACACTCTATTAGGGTATAAGGGAGGATACAGGAGGAGAAGAGCTTACACTCTATTAGGGAATAAGGGAGGATACAGGGGGAGAAGAGCTTACACTCTATTAGGGTATAAGGGAGGATACAGGAGGAGAAGAGCTTACACTCTATTAGGGTATAAGGGAGGATACAGGAGAAGAGCTTACAATCTATTAGGGTATAAGGGAGGATACAGGAGGAGAAGAGCTTACACTCTATTAGGGTATAAGGGAGGATACAGGAGGAGAAGAGCTTACACTCTATTAGGGTATAAGGGAGGATACAGGAGAAGAGCTTACAATCTATTAGGGTATAAGGGAGGATACAGGAGGAGAAGAGCTTACACTCTATTAGGGTATAAGGGAGGATACAGGAGGAGAAGAGCTTACACACATAGGGGCATCTCAAAGTTGGATGCCCCACAAAGAGGGAGACCATTAGACAAGTTGTTTTGCACTTCCTTCTGCTTTCATGATTTATTATTGGGTTTTCACAATCAGGGACATTTCCAGCAACATCTTCCCAGGCCCGGGGCCGTTCCTGGAGACCAAAACCAATCTGTTAAGCAGCTGTCTTATCATGAAAGGGTTAACCCGCAGAAGATTGGGGGGGGGGGGGAGGCTTATCCCTTTGTTTCAAGGGTGGAATAGTCCCAGGAATGGTGGCCTGTCCCTACAGGCCCCACAGGGGGGGATGAAAGACATTCCAAGTCCACCCGCATCCTTCACATCTGCTGCTCTGCAGGTAGACAGATGGCGTCACCTGCTGCAGGCAATACAGCAAGCTCAGCGAGGAACTACAAATCCCAGCAAGCCCGGCAACTGAGACAGAGTGGGGGGTTACAGTAAACTCCTACAGAGAAATGGTGGGATACAGTATAATGCTACACAGACATGGGGTACAGTATAATGCTACACAGACATGGGGGTACAGTATAATGCTACACAGACATGGGGTACAGTATAATGCTACACAGACATGGGGGTACAGTATAATGCTACACAGACATGGGGTACAGTATAATGCTACACAGACATGGGGGTACAGTATAATGCTACACAGACATGGGGGTACTGTATAAATACACACAGACATGGGGGTACAGTATAATGCTACACAGACATGGGGTACAGTATAATGCTACACAGACATGGGGTACAGTATAATGCTACACAGACATGGGGTACAGTATAATGCTACACAGACATGGGGGTACAGTATAATGCTACACAGACATGGGGTACAGTATAATGCTACACAGACATGGGGGTACAGTATAATGCTACACAGACATGGGGGTACTGTATAAATACACACAGACATGGGGGTACAGTATAATGCTACACAGACATGGGGTACAGTATAATGCTACACAGACATGGGGGTACAGTATAATGCTACACAGACATGGGGGTACAGTATAATGCTACACAGACATGGGGGTACTGTATATTGCTACACAGACATGGGGGTACAGTATAATGCTACGCAGACATGGGGGTACAGTATAATGCTACACAGACATGGGGGTACAGTATAATGCTACACAGACATGGGGTACAGTATAAATACACACAGACATGGGGGTACAGTATAATGCTACACAGACATGGGGGTACAGTATAATGCTACACAGACATGGGGTACAGTATAAATACACACAGACATGGGGGTACAGTATAATGCTACACAGACATGGGGTACAGTATAAATACACACAGACATGGGGGTACAGTATAATGCTACACAGACATGGGGGTACAGTATAAATACACACAGACATGGGGGTACAGTATAATGCTACACAGACATGGGGTACAGTATAAATACACACAGACATGGGGGTACAGTATAATGCTACGCAGACATGGGGGTACAGTATAATGCTACAGAGACATGGGGGTACAGTATAATGCTACACAGACATGGGGTACAGTATAATGCTACACAGACATGGGGGTACAGTATAATGCTACACAGACATGGGGGTACAGTATAATGCTACACAGACATGGGGGTACAGTATAATGCTACACAGACATGGGGGTACAGTATAATGCTACACAGACATGGGGGTACTATATAAATACACACAGACATGGGGGTACAGTATTATGCTACACAGACATGGGGGTACAGTATAATGCTACACAGACATGGGGGTACAGTATAATGCTACACAGACATGGGGGTACAGTATAATGCTACACAGAAATGGGGGTACAGTATAATGCTACACAGACATGGGGGTACAGTATAATGCTACACAGACATGGGGGTACTGTATAATGCTACACAGACATGGGGGTACAGTATAATGCTACACAGACATGGGGGTACTGTATAATGCTACACAGACATGGGGGTACAGTATAATGCTACACAGACATGGGGGTACAGTATAATGCTACACAGACATGGGGGTACAGTATAATGCTACACAGAAATGGGGGTACAGTATAATGCTACACAGACATGGGGGTACAGTATAATGCTACACAGACATGGGGGTACTGTATAATGCTACACAGACATGGGGGTACAGTATAATGCTACACAGACATGGGGGTACTGTATAATGCTACACAGACATGGGGGTACTGTATAAATACACACAGACATGGGGGGACAGTATAATGCTACACAGACATGGGGGGACAGTATAATGCTACACAGACATGGGGGGACAGTATAAATACACAGAGACATGGGGTACAGTATAATGCTACACAGACATGGGGGTACAGTATTATGCTACACAGACATGGGGGTACAGTATAATGCTACACAGACATGGGGTACAGTATTATGCTACACAGACATGGGGGTACAGTATAATGCTACACAGACATGGGGTACAGTATAATGCTACACAGACATGGGGGTACAGTATTATGCTACACAGACATGGGGGTACAGTATAATGCTACACAGACATGGGGGGACAGTATAATGCTACACAGACATGGGGGTACTGTATAAATACACACAGACATGGGGGGACAGTATAATGCTACACAGACATGGGGGTACAGTATAATGCTACACAGAAATGGGGGTACAGTATAATGCTACACAGACATGGGGGTACAGTATAATGCTACACAGACATGGGGGTACTGTATAATGCTACACAGACATGGGGGTACAGTATAATGCTACACAGACATGGGGGTACTGTATAAATACACACAGACATGGGGGGACAGTATAATGCTACACAGACATGGGGGGACAGTATAATGCTACACAGACATGGGGGGACAGATAAAGACCCCAGAAACTTGGAGAGCAGGTACAGAATTACAGGGGAAAGAGCCCAGGGAGGGGAGCACACAGCAACGTGGGGTGCACGGAGGCAGTGATGGGGGTACACATGTACCATATGTAGTGATGGGGGGTGCAAAATATTTCCCGTGTGACAGAATTATGATGTGTGCGCAGGAATTGAGGGACACCCTCCTCCCCCCATAAATCTCTGCAGCCAAAACATTCCCAGCTGCTGCGGGCCGATGGAGGGGCCCCTATGGGGATGCCATTGCCCTCAATCAGTCGCATGCGGAAGACGCACAGGCTCTGATCACTGGCTGGATAAAAGAATCCGCCATGCCTTCCAGATCAATCCCCACCTGCTCTTCCAAAAAGCCTGGATCCCCCCTTCTCCGGCAACCTAAATCCCTACTTAGCCATCCAACGTGGGGCCCTCCTTACCCATCCAACGTGGGGCCCTCCTTACCCATCCAACATGGGGCCCTCCTTACCCATCCAACGTGGGGCCCCCCTTAGCCATCCAACGTGGGGCCCCCCTTAGCCATCCAACGTGGGGCCCCCCTTAGCCATCCAATGTGGGGCCCTCCTTACCCATCCAACGTGGGGCCCCCCTTAGCCATCCAACGTGGGGCCCTCCTTACCCATCCAATGTGGGGCCCTCCTTACCCATCCAACGTGGGGCCCCCCTTAGCCATCCAACATGGGGCCCCCTTAGCCATCCAACGTGGGGCCCCCCTTACCCATCCAACGTGGGGCCCTCCTTACCCATCCAACGTAGGGCCCTCCTTAGCCATCCAACGTGGGGCCCCTCTTTAGCCATCCAACGTGGGGCCCCCCTTAGCCATCCAACGTGGGGCCCTCCTTACCCATCCAACGTGGGGCCCCCCTTAGCCATCCAACGTGGGGCCCTCCTTACCCATCCAACGTGGGGCCCTCCTTAACCATCCAACGTGGGGCCCTCCTTAGCCATCCAACGTGGGGCCCTCCTTAGCCATCCAACGTGGGGCCCCCCTTAGCCATCCAACGTGGGGCCCTCCTTAGCCATCCAACATGGGGCCCCCCTTAGCCATCCAACGTGGGGCCCTCCTTAGCCATCCAACGTGGGGCCCCCCTTAGCCATCCAACGTGGATCACCCATTCCCCAACAACCTAGCTCCCTTCCAGGCAACCTGGATTCCCCCCTAAACCTGTCCAACATGGATCACCCTTTCCATGACAAATTGGATCCCACCTTCCCCAACAACTGGGAACCCCTCTTCCCTGTCCAACATGGATCACCCCCTCCCAGTCATCCTGGCCGATCAGAATCACCCTTCCACGACAACATGGATCCCCCCTTTATCCGTCCAATATGGATAACAACTTCCATGACAAACTGGATCCCCCTCTACCTGTGCAACATGGATCCCACACCACAACCTAGAACCACCCCCAACTCTGAAAGCAGAGAGCCATTGGCATGTCCGATCATCTCCTGTCTATGGCCATCAGCCGTCAGCCCAGAGTGAAGGCTGGAAAATGTGGCATCACTACAGGTAAGTACAGAAAATAGCCAGCTCACCAACCATCTCCTCTGGGCACAGACGGGGAGATCCCAGGCAATCCTCCTCAAGGAATATAAATTGCAGTGTTTTGTCCAGCCTCTTGCTAAAAATTTACTTTTAGTAATCCAGTTTTAAAAAAAAGCCAAAATTGTGGAATAAAGGTAAAGCTACACATAGCTGTGGCGTGGCCCAGACTCCAACAAAATAGCCGGGAACGCAGTACCACGTTTCAAGCCGCTTGGGCTCTTAATCAATGATCAATTTTGGCTTTTTTAAAACTGGATTATTATTATGAAAGTTAATTTTTAGCAAGAGGCTGGACAAAACACTGGATATTACACATGCAGGTAAGTAGTACCGAGCAGCACGTCCTGCTATTGGCCGTTCGTTAGGGATCTGGTGGCATCAGCGCTGTCTCCTGAACAACTGAGGGCATTCGAAAAAAAAAAATAATAAAATAGGTTCTCCCCTGAGGTCAGGTAAGAGGGAAACAGTCAGTGCTACATATTGCCTTTCGGTGGTGGGAAGACTTGCTATAAAGTTTGATGCATGCACTTCGGGACGCTCTAATTCGGCTGTCTTACGCTTGAGGTTGAGAGGCCTATCAAGAAAAGCTCACCTGCCTAATTTATCCAAACAAAAAATTTCGGAGCTGGGATTTATATTGCACTGGATAGATTGTTAGCTGCGCGGTCTCCTGTGACATCACAGACAATGTCACCGTATGGTGACACCTCGTATAGTGACAGCTGTGTTTGTAGCCGGGGGTAAGAGGAGGGTTAGCGCCCCTCACACCTGGACAGCGCAGCTATTTCGCATAATTACACGTTACACCGCCCTCCTGTGTACACAGCTGGAAGGATCTGTGACAACGCAAACATTTGCCCCCTAGGAACCCGCACTATCCGGGTGGCCGTACACAGGCCAAACAGCTGGCCTGCGATCCCACTATGGAAAAAAAGAATTATTGATGGCGTGACCCTAGAAGTGTTCTTAGTTACATTAAAGAAATTTCACAAAGTAGATGGAAAAATCTTTGAACTTCAGTCGCGCTGCAATGAATAAATGTTTCTTGATTGTCATAGAGGATTCTAACCACAAATATCTGTAATATTAGGGTAATTTCTAGGAGTCCTCTAAATTTCAATGATTGGCCTTGATTCACTAAGGGCCTTATTTATCACGGGCTAGCGCCAGGTAGTGTCTGACGAGCGCCAGGTACCGCCAGCTATCGGCGGCTACCGACTCAAGTACGCCCGGCGGCGGTCACAATGACGCATTTATCAAGCTAAATGAGGCTAGCGCCGGCGAGAGCGCCGGCTAGCGCGGGATTCATCATGAAGCCGCATGGAACGAACAGCGCCGCTGCAAATTCCTTCACAGCGCCAGGTATGACCTGTCGCTCCCTGGCATTGTCCAATGCATTTCAATGGAGCAATGTTTAATTAATCATAATTAATTGGTATTATTTTTTTTTTTTTTTTTTAGTGTCAAAAATTCTAAGACCACTTCTGCAATGTTTTTAAAGTAAAAAAAAATAAAAAAAAAAATGTGTGCAGAATTGATGTTACAGGTCTGATATTAATGTATTCATATTACAAAATGATTCAAAAAACATGTATAATGTTACAATCAAAAAATATGGTTGTTTAGGGGTTAAAAACTAGTTAACACCCATCGCCGCCAGCGCACTGGGGTTTAAACAAGGAATGGACAGCGCCAACAAATTCGGAGCGTGATTTTTTAATAAATATGAAGCAAGCCGTTCGCTCTGGCCATTCGTTGTCAGGCGCTCACATACAACGCTGAACCTGTGAAACAGCGACCCCTAAGCCCGTATTCAACATTACCGCACACCGACTGAGTCGCTGTCATCAAGCAAACGCCGGCCAAGCACAGCGAATACTGGCTGGCGCTGTAAAAATCACGCTACAGTCGCTCATCTGTCGCTACCTGGCGCTATTAAAGTGGACCAACACCCAGGGGGGATCGGCCCGGGAATCTATAAGATTCCCGGACCGATCAGATCCCTCCCCGCGGGGCATCCGAAATCGGGATGTCCCGCGGGGAGGAACCCCCCAGGAGGCCCACAAACCTTACCTTACCGGAGATCCAACGGCGCATGCACGAGACGCGGCCGCGTCTCTCGCTTCCCTCTAGCAGGGCGCGCTCCCGCGTCGGCCGTCTTGTGAATGGCCGGCGCAGGCGCGCTCCCTGTTAGAGGGAAGCGAGAGACGCAGCCAATGACAGCGCTCAGAGCCGCTCTGGTATGCGCGTCCAAGCGGCTTTGGACGCGCATACCAGAGCGGCTCTGAGTGCTGTCATTGGCCGGACGAGGTCACGTGGGAGCGGGGAGAGGTGAGTTTTTGCGGGGGTCTCACACAGCGGGGCACCCCCGATCGGGGTGCCCTACCTAAGTGGACCAACACCCAGGATAGTCAAAATCCTGGGTGTTGGTCCACTTTAATGAATCGGCCTCCATGAGTTGAAAAAGATTCAATCGATGAGAAAAAAGCCTGAGAATGTCACTGTTACTGAATCACCAGATAAAAAGACAATGAAAGTCAATGGCACTTTTTACTATAGGTAAAACAGGGTATACTTTTCCCAGGAGTAAAAAGGTGCTATTGACTTTCAATGTCTTCCTATCATATATAACTATATATAATAACAGTGAAATTCTCTGGCTTTTTTCTTATGAATTGAATTTTTTACTACCATGATTTTTTTTTCAACTCTTATTGAATCAAGGCCATTGTCTGTATCCGCAGATTAATCTGTTTTAGCAGCCCTGATAGGATCAGAAACAATAGAGAGTATTCCTTTTAATCTTTGGCAACTTACACTAGACCTAGGAATGCAATATATATATATATATATATATATATATATATATTTTTTTTTTTTTTTTTATTTTTTTTTTTTTTTTTCTCTATTGTTTCTGATCCTATCAGGGCTGCTAAAACAGATTAATCTGCTGATACAGCCAATGGCCTTGATTCACAAAGAGTTGAAAAAAACTCTCATGGTAGTAAAAAATTCAATTAATGAGAAAAAAGCCTGAGAATGTCACTGTTAGTGAATCCCTAGATAGAAAGACCATGAAAGTCAATGGCACTTTTTTACTGCTGAAAAATGTATTGAACTTTTTACCCCTTTTTACTTGTAGTAAAAAGTGCCATTGACTTTCATTGTCTTTTTATCTAGTGATTCAGTAACAGTGACTTTCATTGTCTTTTTATCTAGTGATTCAGTAACAGTGACTTTCATTGTCTTTTTATCTGGTGATTCAGTAACAGTGACATTCTCAGGCTTTTTTCTCATGAATTGAATCTTTTACTACCATGAGAGTTTTTTTCAACTCTTTGTGAATCAAGGCCAATAACTGAAATTTAGAGGACTCCTAGAGATTACCCTAATATTACATATATTTGTGGTTAGAATCCTCTATGACAATCAAGAAACATTTATTCATTGCAGCGCGACTGAAGTTCAAAGTTTTTTCCATCTACTTTGTCAACTTTTTTGTTTTTACAATTTGAGCTGCCCCTCAAACCCCGTTGCTGCTCTGTTTATGTTCTCTAGCGCTTCCCTACAACATAAAAAATTCTTAGATTGTTAAAAGCACCAAGATCACGAAAGATAATATAAGAGAAGAATACGGTCGCCTTGATTTATTACTACAGCTATACTATGACCTGGATGGGCGAGACCCTGCACAGATATTATAGAATCATACAATGGATCAGTATGAGGTTGCGGAGCTCTACACACCCGATCGCTCCCATCGGAAAGGCGCAGTGTGGCGGCGCGCCATTGGTTAAAGCGTTAGTATGACGATTTAAGGCGGCGAGTTTCCATGCACAGCGTATGTCATTCCACATCTGGCCAAAATGGGGGCCGCACCCTCCCGAGACCCCACCAGCTGCAGAGAGCACCGGCCAGCCACTGAGTCACCGGGAGAGAGCGCGGCGTGACCCCGACCGATCTGCAGTGACATGATGGGGTACTGCGGGCAATAGTGGGGCTCGCCCTGTGACATGATGGGGTACCTCACCCTATAGAGGGGCTAGCAATGTAACATGATGGGGTAATGCACTCTATATAGGGGCTCGCCCTGTGACATGATGGGGTACCTCACCCTATAGAGGGGCTAGCAATGTAACATGATGGGGTACCTCACCCTATAGAGGGGCTAGCAATGTAACATGATGGGGTACCTCACCCTATAGAGGGGCTAGCAATGTAACATGATAAGGTACTGTGCCCTAATAGAGGGGCTTGCCCTGTGACATGATGGGGTACCTCACCCTATAGAGGGGCTAGCAATGTAACATGATGGGGTACTGTGCCCTAATAGAGGGGCCCACCATGTGACATGATGGGGTACCTCACCCTATAGAGGGGCTAGCAATGTAACATTATGGGGTACCTCACCCTATAGAGGGGCTAGCAATGTAATATTATGGGGTAATGCACTCTATATAGGGGCTAGCAATGTAACATGATGGGGTACTGTGCCCTAATAGAGGGGCTCACCATTTGACATGATGGGGTACCTCACCCTATAGAGGGGCTAGCAATGTAACATGATGGGGTACCGCACCCTATAGAGGGGCTGGCAATGTAACATGATGGGGTAATGCACTCTATAAAGGGGCTCGCTATGTGACATGATGGGGTACAGCTCCCTATAAAGGGGCTCGCTATGTGACATGATGGGGTACAGCTCCCTATAAAGGGGCTCGCCATGTGACATGATGGGGTACAGCTCCCTATAAAGGGGCTCGCCATGTGACATGATGGGGTACAGCTCCCTATAAAGGGGCTCACCATGTGACATGATGGGGTACAGCTCCCTATAAAGGGGCTCACCATGTGACATGATGGGGTACAGCTCCCTATAAAGGGGCTCACCATGTGACATGATGGGGTACAGCTCCCTATAAAGAGGCTCGCTATGTGACATGATGGGGTACAGCTCCCTATAAAGGGGCTCACCATGTGACATGATGGGGTACAGCTCCCTATAAAGGGGCTCACCATGTGACATGATGGGGTACAGCTCCCTATAAAGGGGCTCACCATGTGACATGATGGGGTACAGCTCCCTATAAAGGGGCTCACCATGTGACATGATGGGGTACAGCTCCCTATAAAGAGGCTCGCTATGTGACATGATGGGGTACAGCTCCCTATAAAGGGGCTCGCTATGTGACATGATGGGGTACAGCTCCCTATAAAGAGGCTCGCCATGTGACATGATGGGGTACAGCTCCCTATAAAGGGGCTCGCTATGTGAAATAATGGGGTACAGCTCCCTATAAAGGGGCTCGCCATGTGACATGATGGGGTACAGCTCCCTATAAAGGGGCTCGCCATGTGACATGATGGGGTACAGCTCCCTATAAAGGGGCTCGCTATGTGACATGATGGGGTACAGCTCCCTATAAAGGGGCTCACCATGTGACATGATGGGGTACAGCTCCCTAATAGTGGGGCTCGCCATGTGACATGATGGGGTACAGCTCCCTATAAAGGGGCTCACCATGTGACATGATGGGGTACAGCTCCCTATAAAAGGGCTCGCCATGTGACATGATAGCGAGCCCCTTTATAGGGAGCTGTACCCTATGTGACATGATGGGGTACAGCTCCCTATAAAGGGGCTCGCTTTGTGACATGATGAGGTACAGCTCCCTATAAAGGGGCTCGCCATGTGACATGATGGGGTACAGCTCCCTATAAAGGGGCTCGCCATGTGACATGATGGGGTACAGCTCCCTATAAAGGGGCTCGCCATGTGACATGATGGGGTACAGCTCCCTATAAAGGGGCTCGCCATGTGACATGATGGGGTACAGCTCCCTATAAAGGGGCTAGCCATGTGACATGATGGGGTACAGCTCCCTATAAAGGGGCTCGCCATGTGACATGATGGGGTACAGCTCCCTATAAAGGGGGCTCGCTATGTGACATGATGGGGTACAGCTCCCTATAAAGGGGCTAGCCATGTGACATGATGGGGTACAGCTCCCTATAAAGGGGCTCGCCATGTGACATGATGGGGTACAGCTCCCTATAAAGGGGCTCACTATGTGACATGATGGGGTACAGCTCCCTATAAAGGGGCTCGCTATGTGACATGATGGGGTACAGCTCCCTATAAAGGGGCTTGCTTGCTATGTGAAATAATGGGGTACAGTTCCCTAATAGTGGGGCTCGCCATGTGACATGATGGGGTACAGCTCCCTATAAAGGGGCTCGCCATGTGACATGATGGGGTACAGCTCGCCATGTTACACGATGGGGGACCGCAACCTATAAGGGGGATTTACCATGTGACATGATGGGGTACTGTGCCATCTTATAAATTCTAAATGATAAATTCCTAGGCCTCGGCGTGGGTTTTGATCCCCTTTAAGACATCATTTTGCCACACAAAAATATACACTTTCATAAGAGTGGACTTAAAATGTAAGGAGAAATCTCAAATCCCAAAGAGCCAGAAAAGCAGCGGAACTTAAGCCCCAAATGGCTGCTCGGCCTGTGTATACATATCTGAAAAGCCTCTACTGCAGTTGTCTT